>JASANB010003252.1:0-29321 GCA_030248155.1 Sabatieria punctata
TCATGCTTTCCAGCAGAAAATTTATAATATTCTTAATATACAAATATACAAAAAATATGCAATATTGAAATTTACATATACAAACTAATGTGCATTTGTATATATACATATACATATACATATACAAACGAAGTAGGCATATATGTGCCCACGTTATTAGCAACAGTAGCGCGTACGAATATACTACTGTACTGTGGAACCAATGTGATGCTCCTTTCGAGTGAAAGAGATACAATGTAGTCTCGGTTACTGTGTTCAACAACGGCATTTCAATTCCCCCAATACTATCAGGGTTCGGATTCGGTCAGGGGATTTAAAATTTGTCATGGGATTTTGGGACTTATCAGCGGAAATTGCGGTGCGTCACTACATAAAAACATGCATTCAGTAGGTTGTAGAAGCAGCAATGAAAGCGCATGTAATTCAGACCATATCAGTGCGTTTTAGAAGGGTAATTTTTCAAACATTTTCTCGCCCTGGTTGGACGGCCCAACCAACCTCTTCAAACTACTAAACCTGTTAGTTCTGTGGTCAGAATGCCTTTCTTACGCGTTTTTGAAGGTTGATTTTTTAGAAAATTTTAGCCCTGGTTGGGCGGCCGAACCAAACCTCTTCAAACTACTAAAACTGTTAGTTGTATGCTCAGACTGCCTTTCAAACGCAATTTTCAAAATTTCCTCGCATCTGGTTGGGCAGGCAAAATCGGGGGCATGTCAGGGGATTTTGGATCAACAGATTGCCACGACTATGATGAGTTTTAGATTCATATATACATTAGTAGCTCCTTCGCTAGTAAAGATTTCTAGCACAATTTTTATTCAGATTTGATGTACTTTCAGTGGAGCTCAGCGACAGTGAAGAAATCAGTTTTTTGCTCTCCTACCTGCCGTATGGCATTTTTCATTTTATTTAAATTATTTTTATCTGAGAAATACTTTGTTGGACTCAATTTTTTGTGCAAGTTTATTTGTTCACTGTAATGCTCAATGTTGACCTTCCGCTTTAACTGTTACGCAGCTTTTTTTACTCACCACCAAGTCAAGCATTTTTGACAATCGTTTAGCCGATGCTTAATTTATTTCTATGACGTGCAGTTTGCTGGGAAATACGTTACGCAAAGTCATTACATAATGATTATATGAACGAATTTACCGCATTACAGTAATTTATAAAATCAGAGCTTAAAGAAACCGATTGCCGGCTCAATCCCACCTGGCAAGGCAAACTGCCATATTAATTTTTACCCTAAAGGATGATCCTAACTCTGAACCTGCACCCAGCTAAGCCTGAACCTAAGCATCAGCTTGAAACTGAGCCCTAAAGTTTTGGTGGTCGGCGGATGGGGGGAATGGTCCGCGTACCGACGTGTCCAAATGTGCCCCGAAATTTGCAAACAAAATTTCGGGAAATTTAAACTACGGTCCCGGGGTGGGGTTCCGAATCCACAAACCGTTCTTTCCGTACCAGGCTGGGGGTCCGAATTCGGTGGGGGTCCGGGGGTCCGAATCCATATTACCCTTCTTTTTTTTGTGATTTTGGTTTTGTGGTGGTCTTTAGTAGTTCTGTTTTGTTTGTTTGTTGTATTTTTTTTTTGTATGTTTTTATGGGGGTTTAAAAAAGGGAGAGGGTTTTCTCCCAGCAAGGGCCCCCCCCGGAAAAAAAGGAGGCGAAAATGATGAGCGAAACGACAGAAGAGAAAACGGCGCTCAATGCAGCTCAGGTAAGAAGATTCCTTATACGTAGCGGTCTATGGATGTATTGTGAATGAAAACTGATTGATTTATTTTTATTTAAATTTAAAGAATCGATTTTTGGATAAGAAAACCAACAGGGTTCGTGCGGGACCTGGAAAGTCAGGGAGTCATGGAAAAGTCAGGGAATTTAAAAAAAGTCAGGGAATCAGGGAAAAGTCAGGGAATTTGGTGTCTGGTCAGGGAAAAATTTGATAGCAGCAGAAACATCTCGCCGCCAAATGGTCCTGTCTGTACTTTTCACAACACCATATTGGAAATCGATCTTCTGATTTTATATACTACTACTTTAACCGGAAATTTACCCTCTGAATACCGTTTAAATGCCTTTTACAAAGCCAATTTTTTATAATTTTCTCAGATTGGTTACAGTTTCCTGGCCCTGATTGGTCAGGGAATTTTGACTTTGGTCATGGAAAAGTCAGGGAAAGGTCAAAGAAAGGGAAAGGAATTTTACTACACAGAAGCCGCACGAACCCTGAACCAAGATTTTGAGCAGTTTTTGCGAAAACATGCTTTTTTTACAAAAATTTCGCCAAAAATTCAAATTTCCTACCAAAAATTTAAATTACCCGCCAAATTTTGAATTTTCCACTGAAAATTTAGACCTAGAGCCATGGCAACTACCGGGAGCAGTGAGCGTGTATGGATCACCGGATGTAGGGATGCAAATGGTATAAAAAATACCAAATGCCAAATAGTGAATGGTATTTTCTTAACCAAATAATACCAATAGTTCTCAAAATAGGTCCCAAAGCTATGTAGACTAATCGAAAAGAAGTTCTTTCTGATTTCTTGGCAGTATGCAAACGTTACCACGTTCTCAGATAACCCCTGCCTGCTCTACTGGAAAGGGAATTTTAACAGGAGATAACGTTCTGAAGCTCATGCTCAAATGTTTATCAACTAAATCTCGTCAAATAACAGCTTTTCAATCATGCAGGAAACAGCTCCGATGTACTGTAAACGATCCATGTCAAGAAATGTCAACAAAAAGGGATCATATTCGATTTATTCCGATTCCGAACTCTTCGGAATTTTTACCGTCACGAAAATGTTTCTTTGTCGGTCAGTCCTTTATCGATTTGGCTAAAATTTTCAGCAGAAATTAACATTTGACAACTGGTAGGGACCGGCAACGGCGGCCAATTTTGCACCGCGCCGCGTGCCTAATTTTCTTCGCGCGTTTTCACCACATTGGTGTCGCGGAGGTCAAAATCATCTTTTTTTAAAAAATGCGGCTAGAAAAGCGCGTTCTTTTTTGTTGGTTATTTGTTTTGATTATTTTAACATAACTATTCACCCAAATCGCCTTGGTATACGCTAAGCTGCGGTTGTTTTTGGCTAAAATAAGCGGAAAAACAGCGTCAGTGTAAAAAAAGTTTATGATCTCAAATGGTGCGTCCGACGGTATTAAAGAGGAATTGATCATCTTTCGTTTGAGCCATTTTTTTCCGGCATCGATGCAGCCAAAGATCCCGGAAATCAGATTGAAATTTTACATGGTTAAGCATAGGCAGAATCGGTATTTTTTCAGAAAACGAAAGTTTGCTCTTAAACAAAGAACAAATAAAAAAGGTGCGCCCGCTTAAATTTTAGTTTTGGTGTTGCTCTTACTTAAATCACTCAGATTTAGCGTCCTAGGTTCGCAAAAGATCCCGGAAATTGGGTTAAAGTTGATGAGGTCGTTAAAATTAGGGGGTATCGAATACGAACGTATTGGGGATCCTGAGCAGCCCAAAGCCAATGGTTTTTATTTTGCTTCTTCACAATCCTTTAGTAGTTTTGCGTCTCTGCTAATCAATATAAGGTGAATCCTGCTCAGGCTTAACGTGTGTAGTCAATAAATATGGTACAAAAGCGGAAAAACCTGTAATCGCTTATTCGAGTTAACTTCATATAATTCGTTTTCATTTATATGTCAGTGGAATTCCTTCAAATTTTCAGCGTTTATTCATAAGTGTTAAAGATATGTTTTGCCCAAATTTGAGTTGCATATTCCAACGCAAACAGGCACGGAAGGTAATCCAGTAACGAACGAAAGTCGAATAGGGTTAGGTGTACCTGGGTGGGGAATCAGGGAAGGTCAGAAATGGACTAGATATTAATTAATTAACTTTCTTATTACTATACTACTCCGGAACGTGCCCTATACTGATGCATACCTCTAGGGGTATTTTTATATTTGGAAAACAGGCATATATGGGCCGGAAAAATCCGGAGGGGTATGGAGACCTCGGGGGGTCCAAAAAAGGCCTATTTTGCCTTAAGTAAGCGAAAATTTTCTCCGTCTTGGAGGGGGGGTGGGGAGGGGTATGGCCGGCCGGGGGGTATTGACCGGCGAGGGGTATACCCCCACACCCCCGGCCCATGTATGAAAACAGGCCCTCCGGAGCCTGCCTATACTGATGCGTCTCTAGGGGTACTTATATATTTGGCAAAACAGGCCCGCGGGGCTTGCCCTATGTTGATGTAGTGATCATTAGACTCGCCAGGCGAAGGGCTTTCAAATGATATACAACACGAACATTTTGGCCGATTTTAGAATTTTTCCAAAAATAATCGATAATCGATATTTATCGATGAATCATGTTAATTTATAATTAATTATGATCATTAAAAACATTAATTTTTGTTTGGGATTGGTTCCTGATTCCCCCCGCGCTACACCTGATCCGGAATTTCTCACCAAAAGTACAAATCGGAAGAAGTAGGGGGGCCAATCCGGGGGGTCTGGAATATTTCGGGTGGGGGGCAGACCACCTGTTACATGTATTGTAGCAGCTCATCCTTGTCTAAAACTGTAAGTCTAGTGTCTGAAACTGTAAGAAAATTGTGCCAGAAACATCGGAGAGGGAGAGTGGAAAAGATCGTTTTGGTGTGGGGGGGTGCTCGGGGGGGGGGGGCGGTTGGCCCAAGTCGGTGGGAGGGGAGCAGAACCCCAGCCCCGCTGTTACATATACAAATATACCTGGAAAACACAGGAATACCAGTTCACACTCTACTATTCAGTTCAAGTTTGAGCTACCAAGGTGTTTGTTCGGTATATAAAGGTGGTAGACGCAGTCCTACAGTCTTGGTATATAAAAAATGTAAAAGAAAATCGCATTGCGATTAGAAGGTTTGTTCCGGTTTCCTCCTTTCCGGTTTCCTCTTTTCCGGTTTCCTCTTTTCCGTTTTCCTCCTTTCCGGTTTCCTCCCCTCATATTCCGGTTTCCTCCCTTTGAAAATTTTAGCATATTTTGGTAAGCTTTAATCGATAATATTCCAGCCAGCTAGTTTTGCGTCATTATAAAATTAAATGTCGGGAATGAGAGTTAAAAATTTGAATCAGTTGTAATTGGGTAAGTGTGACCTGCAAATGTATGACTGCAGCTGGTCTTGCCTATAGAGCGGAATAAATTTGGGCTCAGGACTCCGTTGCCCTCTCATCGTTGCGTAATTATGATCAATTAAATACATATCAAGAGACAAGCGATTAACCCGAGGCAACTGCTGTTATGCTAACAAACAATGTGGATGCACCCTTGTCACTTGATAGTGGGTCATGCTACCATTTTGTCCGTACCAGTCTATCATAGTCCTCCTGTCTTTAAGTGCCATAGGGATGTGCAAATTTCGGCCCAGACCGCCTAGTGCAGCCGATCTAAAAAATTAGCCCGACCCACAAGCTTTGGCCCACCTGACAGGGAAATCGGTCCGTCTTTTAGAAAAGCTTTCAAAATCACAATGAAAATGATCAAATCTTAAAATGCAATTTCGTCCTCATCCGCCCTGTCCCGCGACCTGAAAAATCGAATGTGGCCGGCCCGCGGACCACATCCTCTAAGGATATGGCTGGCTAGGATATGGCTGATATAGCCACCTTCGAAAGTAAACGTGGCAAGAGAGATATCTATTCTACTACATGATAGATGTAACTTACACCTTTCCATTTACGAATGTATGTAATAAGATGTAATAAAATATTTCAACTGCATAAAAATATACCTAAAATGACGCTAAGCTTGCTTACTGCAATAATATGGATTAAAACTCACCAAATTATGCCAGAATTTTAAAAAGGAGGAAACCGGAATATGAGGGGAGGAAACCGGAAAGGAGGAAAACGGAAAGGAGGAAACCGGAAAAGAGGAAACCGGAAAGGAGGAAACCGGAACACGCCCGATTAGAATGACACCGGTCCCATCAAAATCGGCGCAGGGGTTTACGAGTGACAGTCTGATAAAGTACATCGGTCATATCGGTATGCGCGCTGCGGTCAACTTTCTAGGAAGAAAAGGTGGCACGCTGGGTGACGCAGTTAAACGGTCATAACTCGCTTATTATCCAACCAATTCCGTTCCGGTTTGTTTTGTTAGACTGCATAAAGTGTGCTCTTTTCAATTCTGAAGCCGAATTTCGCCTAGGAGCATTTTGAATTTTCGCGTGCCGGTCCCTACAACTGGTCACAAATTTTGCAAGTTTGCTGCGAAAACTCCAACTGGTTTAGCGACCGAAAAACTAGAATCAGGGTGGTCCAGGGGAAATTCTAATTTTTTAGGCAACTCGAAGAGTTACTCCAATGTTTGGTGTTGCCATTGGGCATAACATACTAAGCCGGCAGCTTTGTAGCTCAAAGGAGACTAAAATTGGGGAACTTCAATGGTTTACCACGCCTATGCTTGGGTTCAGGCTTCGGCTGAGACTGAGGACTAGTAGTTAAACTAGTAGTAGGCTTTTGTTTTTCAGCTGATGAGCGAACTGCGTGAATGGTTCTGCAAAGGAGAAACGAAATCGTTGGAGTTTAGAAAAACTCAGTTGAATCGAATCAAGGACATGCTAGCTGAGAATGAGGAGAAGATCTGCGAAGCTCTATGGAAGGATTTGAAACGGGTCAGCTCGTTAAAAGTGCTGATTTACAGGCAATTTTGGCAATTTTTGTGTCTGGAATTGCAAAAAAGCGCAAAAATTTGCTCTCAAAAATTACTTGCCAGAAAAATCGGAGCGGGCAGACCCCCCTGTCACATGTATGTGCATCCGATTTTCGTTTTAGTGCAAGACTGACGCAATGACCTTTGAAGTGACCTACACAATGAACGAAGTGAAGACGGCTATAAAGGAGATTTCCAGTTGGAGCTCCAAGCAGAAGGTACTGTAGGTGCGTCTGTTTGGTCTCTAACGTGTCTGCACATTGGAGGTGTCCAAAAATTTGATCCAATTGCTGGACGGCGCATACATTCAGAAGGAGCCGCTGGGCGTTGTCTTGATAATCGGCCCCTGGAATTATCCTGTCCAGTTAATGCTGTGTCCCTTGATTGGAGCTGTTGCTGCTGGTACGTACGTGGTAGACGCTTGGACACTTGCGCCTTTATATCCTCACAATTATACGTCGCCTTGTCCCTACACCTAAAACGGAGGCTAATACAGTCTGGCACTACGCTGTTTATGGTACTGGCCATACATGTAACACAGGCATACATGGGCCGGAAAAATCCGGAGGGGGTCTGGAGCCCTCGGGGGGGGGTCCAAAAAACCGTCTATTTTGCCATAAATAAGCGAAAATTTTCTCCCTTCGGGAGTGGGGTGGGCGAGGGGGTATGGCCGGCCGAGGGAATATGGGCCGCCTAAGGGGAGGGGTAAACCTCCCCTTGGCGTGTTCCACTTTCCTCCGTTCCACTTTCCTCCGTTCCAGTTTCCTCCTTTCCACTTTCCTCCGTTCCACTTTCCTCCGCCCATATTCCACTTTCCTCCGTTTTGAAATTTTAGCATTATCTAACGAGTTTTGGTTCCTATACTAATTGTAACTGCATTAGGGAAATAGTTTAGCGAATTATAGTAGGCTTTATCGAATTCAAGTCTCACAAATACATCACTAGACAGCACACAAATTACATGAGTTTTGCATTGCAAGAAGAAACTAGTGTTTGACGGTTGAATTACACAACTTAACAAAACAATAAACACAAAATAACAACTCAAGTGTCTCTGCACGAGAAAGTGGGCCATTTCGCGGGGCATGAAAATATTCAAAATTAGTTTAGGTCCATATAGTTATGACTGTTAGATTCATTTTTCTTCAAAAACAACGAATTTGAAGTCCGTTTTCGCCTATCTAGTGCAGTAAGCCCAATACGGAGCCCTTTACCCCCCAGAGTGTGGCAATTTTGTTCTTCTGTGTTTTGAAACTTTAGATATCGTAACATATGTAAAAAGGCACGCTGAATTTCGTGCTGGTATGCGTTTTTTCGAAAAACTTTGAAAATTGCATTTTTTCGCGTTTTGAATTTTTCAAAGCTGAAAAAACGCCAATTTTTGTCGTAGGAAACGTCGATTAACACGTTTAAAAGATGCGCTAAACAATTCTCTTTCGATTGGTATAATCATATCTGGGGGTTAGGGTATGTAGACGGGCACTTTAGGGCCTCTAAACGTCAATTGGTCGGCCCCGGAGCGCCATTCCTGCAACTGACCGCTTTAACCGGTCACTAAATCATTAAACAAATAGCAAATTATCACTTGGGCACCACCGTTTCAACCAACAATCAATGAAAAAGTCATCTCTTGCTCTATTTGTTACACTCTGCATGATTCATGAACTCATGTTTGGGTATTATTTTATCTAATTCGCTGGAGAGAAAACCAAATCCAAAATTGTTGGCGCTAGCTTCTGTGGTTTTGCTACGAAGTTTTTCGAAAAAACGCATACCACCACGAAATTCAGCGTGCCTTTTTACATATGTTACGATATCTAAAGTTTCAAAACACAGAAGAACAAAATTGCCACACTCTGGGGGTAAAGGGCTCCCGTATTGGGCTTACTACACTAGGTAGGCGAAAACGGACTTCAAATTCGTTGTTTTTGAAGAAAATGAATCTAACTGTCACAACTATATGGAGCTAAACTAATTTTGAATATTTTCATGCCCCACGAAATGAAGCTTTTGGCCCACTTTCTCGGACACCCACCCCCCTCCCGGAGGGAGGAAATTTTCGCTTATTTAAGGCAAAATAGGCGTTTTTGGCCTTTTTTCGGGGGACCCCCCCCCCCCCCCGAGGTCTCCAACCCCCTACCCCCCTCCGGATTTTTCCGGCCCATGTATGAAATAAACCTCCGTTTTAACCACGTTCGTCCATAGCTTGCCGCTGTATCTGTTGGTTGTGTTACAACGCCAATGCATCCGATTGACCTCATGGTTCACTTCTGCTTGAAAGTATTGATAACCGCGATAAAAAACGGCTTTCCTCGCTGAGTTTGAAATGAAAAGTAATAATCTCGTCAGCCGTTATAACTACGTAGTTCCGATCTACTGGTAGTAACCCTTCCCCAATCTCTAAACAAAACAACTGCTCAATCTATCAGCCCCAGACATACATAATTACCCATTGTCCCAACAGGTTAGTTGACATAACAATGTTAGCCCTAGGCTACCGGCCAGCTCATCGTTAATCCGCTCCTATTTACGCCTTCATATAAGGCCAACAAAGAGGGCCGAGAAGCAGAAAATCCTCCACTCTATTGGCAAAGATTACGCACTCATATAGCAGCACTGAACATACTTGTACACACTCTTAAATCTGCCAAACACTTATTCCGTCTCATTTCTAGGTCCGAAAGCTGATTTTAGGCAAATGAGAACAAAAGCTCGTTAGATAATGCTAAAATTTCAAAACGGAGGAAAGTGGAATATGGACGGAGGAAAGTGGAACGGAGGAAAGTGGAAAGGAGGAAAGTGGAACGGAGGAAACTGGAACGGAGGAAAGTGGAACAAACCACTCCCCTTACCCCCGGCCCATGTATGAACTGGGGGCCTGCCTCTCACCCGACTTCAGTCAGACCCCACCGGACCAGACATGGGCTAGCATTTCGGCTGATGGGGGGGTAGAATTTTCAATTCCTGAGGGGGGTAGCATACATGTAACAGCTCCGGGCCGACCTGGGGGGAGGGGGGTAGGGGGGGTTTTTTCCTCAGGTGGGGGGTCGAGGGGGGGTTTCGCCCAGGTGGGGGTCCCAAATTTCAAAAAGCTCCAAAACGCCTAGAAATGCGTTTCTAGGCGTTTTTTTCAGTAAGGACGCAAAAAATCGCTATTTTAAGCTGCCAAATAGCGTTTTAAAGCTAAAAACAAGAAAAAAATGACAAAAAGAGCTTCCAAAAACACCGATTTTTCTTAAATATCAGCAGTGGAAACGCCAAATTCGGTTTCCAAAGGCTTTTCAAGTGATTTTTAGGCTAAAAATTAGTGATTTCTGACCCAGTTTGTTAATACTGGAGCCACTACCACCACTTGTATTTTTTGGTCGGGGGGAGGGGTCCCTTAACCTGTCTCGGGGGGGGGGGGGTGAGGGGGGTTTGGCCTTTCCAGCAGGGGGGTAACCCACCAAACCCCCCCTAGTACATGTATGGGGGTAGGATCGCCTGATGGGGGGCTGAGGGGGTGGTAAGCGAAAAAGTCCGATTTTTGGCGAAAATCAGGGTTTTTTGGCTTATTTTTCA
The DNA here is from genome assembly GCA_030248155.1 of Sabatieria punctata. Classification (NCBI taxonomy): domain Eukaryota; kingdom Metazoa; phylum Nematoda; class Chromadorea; order Araeolaimida; family Comesomatidae; genus Sabatieria; species Sabatieria punctata. The sequence goes on from JASANB010003252.1 coordinate 10,226, forward strand.
TTAAAATAAGTTAAAATAAGCTATTCTGAGCTCATTTACGCCTATCCCAGACATATTTTTATCATAATTTTCTATACAAAATTCTTCCCAAAATTCCTGATGGGGGGTAGCGGCCGGCTGATGGGGGTAGATCAGAGCCTGATGGGGGGCCAACCCCCCTCAGCCCCCCATTTGCCCATGTCTGCACCGGACCCATCTAGACGTTTTTTCCGCCCCCCCCCCCGAAGGAAGGAAGTAATTTTTCTGGGAAGTAACTTATTTTCACTATTTTCTGGGAAGTAATTTTTTGAGCAAATTTTTGCGATGTTTTGCAATTTCAGACACAAAAATTGCCAAAATCGCTTGTAAAACAGCACTTTTTATCAAAAAACTGGATTTATAACAGAAATTTTGTCAAAAAAATCGAAATTTTCGTAGTTGTCTGGAGGAATGGGGCGTAGTAACCAAAATTGATTTCTGTGGCTTCAAACCGCATCTGGAGGCTTTCTAGCAGCCTCTAGCGACGTTTGGTAGATTTTTATTTTCGCCCCCCTGGGCACCCCCATGCACATGTATGATGTTGACACCGTATAAGGTATATATAGTCGTTACCATTTATTATGCTGTCTAGAGTGGATTAGAAAGCGGTTCTTTCAGGCAATTGTGTGGTGTTGAAGCCATCAGAAATTGCTCAGAGCACCTCAAACCTGATTGCTGAACTGATTCCAAGATACTTAGACCAGGTTCTATTTCTTTTCTGGACTAACAGAAGAGCCGAACGGTCAGGTTTTTTCAGAAATCGGTGAGAGTGGTGACCGGCGGAGTGCAGGAAACGACTGAGTTGCTGAAGCAGAGATTCGACCACATCTTCTACACCGGCAATCCAACGGTGGCTAAGATCGTTATGAGAGCGGCGGCCGAGTTCCTCACGCCGGTCACTCTTGAACTCGGCGGCAAATGGTACTTCTGCTCTGCTTGCTTTCCCTTCTTCCACCACTGGCTGTAGCTACTGCTACGTGCATTATTAAGCTGAACGCCCAGTTTAAGACAAAGATAAACAGATCATCCCCGTTTGGATAGAGTTGGCCAAAAGGTACAGTCATTATGTTGCAATCAGTTCTGGCTAGGGGTCTCACCCGCCCCAGTTACTCCAGACCCCCAAGCCCAAAGAGACGGCTTTTCTGGCGAGTAAATTTGTTAAAATTTTTGCGATTTTTTGGAATTTCAGACACTAAAAATACCAAAAATGCCTGTAAAACAGGACATTTTAGCTGTATGTTAATTAGCCCACACACGTAACAGGTTATCCGCCGAAGTGGAGGGCGCCGGCCGAGGTGGGGTGGGGGACTAAAAACGCTCAAAAATCGCAATTTTTCGGCTAAAAATCGTCAAAAATCGCTAATTTCGGCTCTAATTCAGCTAAAAGGTGCTGTTTTACAGGCGGTTTTGGAAATTTTGTTTCTGAATTTGTACAAAATTGCAAGATTGCTCAAAAAATTACTTACCAGTAAAATCGTTTCGTGGAGGGATTCTGGCCTAAGTCGAGTGTGGGGCAGAACCCCTGTACACCCTGTATGGTTAGCCCAAATTAACGATTTTTTTTACCTTTTTTAGCCGAAAAATGCAATATCCATTTTTAGTACCGCGCCCCGTCCGCCCAGAATTCGGGCTTGGACCTCCAACTGTCGTCCCCACCTCCTTTGGCCGTCCGGCAGATGACCAATGGAGGGAGTTCGAAGCGAAACATAGCTAAACCTCGTTTTTTTCGGAATGGCCGAATATCTGTTTGAACCCAAATATGACTAAACAAGGCTCACTTTCGGTCATTTAGAAGAATTTTTATTGTCTGAGATGCTAGAAATGAGGAAAAGTTGCGTTGCCGACGGACACTTAGAAAATGGTGGTGCGGTGCGGCTGCAGCGGGTGTGTTTGATTTAGCCCGGCCATAGTGGACAGCGGAGTGGACACCGGCGTAGCGGCCAAGCGACTGGCTTGGGGAAAGTTCGTCAACTGCGGTCAGACCTGCGTTGCTCCCGATTACGTTCTCTGCGTCGGTGTCGAGCAGAAGAACGCTCTCATAGAACAGCTGAAGCGCACTTTGCTCGAGTTCTACGGCGAAAACTCGCAGGAGTCCGGCGACTACGGCCGCATCATAAACGAAAATCATTTCGGGTCGGTGTTGTTGTGCGCTGGTTTTGCTTGTCTAAAGTATGGCCGGTTCCGATTTGTTGCAGACGGCTGATGAAGTTGTTGGACGAGACAAAGGGAAAGATAGTGGCCGGCGGACAGAACGACAAGTCAGACTTGTTTATCGGACCGTCAGTTGTAGACGAGGTCGATGCCGCAGACGTCATCATGCAGGATGAGGTATTATGCAGTCAACTTTAATAAATGTTTGAACTAAATTGAAACAACTGTATTATGGTGAACCAATACATGGTCGTTTGTCTGCCGCGCCCAATTATGTGTTTTGTTCGTTTGGGCGAAAATAAATTCAATACTCTGTAGGTTTGCATAGGAAATTATCATAATCGCTATGATAATGGTAAATGCATAGAAAATTATTTCGACCGGCCGCCGTAAATACATAGAAAAAATTTTTCGGCCGGTACCGACTGGCGAGGGAAGCTGCCATGTACGGCCACTAGTAGACTATATTGAGTGGCTAGTTGGTTTGGTTTAGATCTTCGGTCCCATTCTGCCGGTTCTGGTGGTGGAGGATTTCAGTTCGGCGCTGTCGTTCGTGAGCAGTCGAGAGAAACCGCTGGCTATGTACGTGTTCAGCAGCACACATTCCAACATAGAAACGGCCGTCCAACAAACTTCCAGTGGAGCTCTCACTGTCAACGACTGTCTCATGCACATGACCTGTAATCTTTCTCTTCTTCCTTCCTCATCATAATACCGCACCTGAAATAATCCCTTCATGCGCACGGCCTGGTAGTAGTGGTCTGGTTGGTACCATCATACATGGGCCAGTAAAATCGGATGGGGTAGTCAAAATCCGAAAATTTGGGGGTGGGCCTGCCGATTTGGGGGTCGCGGCCATTTTGGTGGGTGGGTCCAGGAACAAAAGTCTGCTTCAGATGGGCGGTGGTAGACATGGGCAAAGGGTGGGGTTTGGCCCCTCAGGCTCTGACCCCCCTCAGCCGGCCGCTGCTCCCCCTCAGGAATTTTTTGGAAGAAAAATGTTTAGAAAATCGTGTTGAAAATAATGCACAGATTAGGTGTAAATGAGCTCAGAATACCTTATTTTAGTTTAATAAAAAATAAGCCAAAAAACTTGATTTTAGCCAAAACTCGGACTTTTTGGCTTGCCACCCCCTCAGCTCCCCCTCAGGCGCTCCTACCCCCCCTCAGACCCCCTCAAGAATTGAAAATTCTTCCCCCCTCAGCCGAAATGCTAGCCCATGTCTGGGTGGTGGGTGGGGTTGTTTGGGGGGGTCGAGCCTAAGTTGAGGATGTGTAAACCCAGGACCCCGCCGCGGCCCATGTACGGTACCGTAGTATTACGTAGCAGTATGTCTGCCCCCACCCGACGTATTCAAGGCCGTCTTCGGGGGGAAGCCAGAGTATCTTGCCAACACTGACTTCCGTTTTTCTGGCAAGTAATTTTTTGAGCAATTTTTTTGCGATTTTTACCTTTGTTTGTTTTTTGAGTTTACTGTCCTTTCGGACAGCTGAGCACACCCCTCGCTCTCTTCTGAGCCTTTCAACGGGGTGCTCTGCCTCCTTGCTGCCATTAAGTGCAACGGCAGCGCCGGTTCGGTTCCCATCTAGCCATCACCGGCTTTCGGTGGCCTGGGTTGTGTTTTTCATCGACTGCTTACTTCCCGTCTCTTCGACCGGTTTCGAACTCACAAACAAACGCTCTCACGGATGCTGGAGGGGCCGCTGTTACACATGGGATAGCATAATCTACCAATGGCCAAGTCGCGACAAAAATTGTCAAATTACCAAAACCAAAAATTGCCTGTATAACAGCACTTTGTACAGATGTATTTTATCAAATTAGCGCTTTTTTACGATTTTTATGTGAAAATTGCGGTTATTGAGAGTTTTCATTCCCCGGTCGCCTCCCTCAGAAATTGGGCTTTCACCCCCTCCCTTAAAGACGGATGTGACCTGTTGCGTACAACCAATTTGCGCCCATGGATCGCAGGCACACCAACTTGCGCACAACCGGTTTGCGCACATTTTTTACTGCAGCACAATATAGTCACAACTGACGAATATTGAACACACAACAACAGCACAGTAATTACATAATTGTTGCATTATTTAGCGCAATCTACACGACAATTAAAACAATTATCATAGCACAATAAACATGACATCTTATAGCTGTTTGCGCTTTGGCTGTGCGAAGTATGGCCTATTCCTTTTAGAAAAGCCATGTGCTCCATCAAACCCATTTGGTAACGCTCGGCCAGTCTGCGAATTTTGCCATCGATGCGTTCGTATTTTGGATTGCGGCAAACCAGCTACAGAAAAGTAGGCTCGTCTGAAAAGTAGCAACTACCGTTTAATTGTTGCAGCTGCCCACACGACATAGCGGGTTTGATCGAGCGCATGGCTTTTCTAAGAGGAATAGGCCAATACTTTGCACAGCCAAAGCGCAACCAGCTATAAAATGCCATGTTTAATGTGCTATGACAATTGTGTGAGTGTGCCTGTACCATTAAGCCGGCATCACCATAGCCTGACAACGTATGTAGACTACATTCAACGCACAACAACACTACTACTTTGTGCGCAAATGGTTGTTCGAAAGTTGGTGTGCTCGCGATCCGTGTGCGCAGATCGGTTTTGCGCAAGTTGGTAGTTAACCTGTTGCATGTATGAGTGAGTGGTACCGTCAGAGATACTGTACAAACGATTTAGCAGCTTTTGCAAGGGCTGATTTACTGTGTATTTTACGCTCACAACCGTTGCTTCTGCCGTAAATTGATATAATGAGAAACGATCGATTTGCCCAGTGTAGTTGCCACCTAATACATTGCGTCTAAAATTTGCTCTTCTGTTTCGACGTTTTTCTAGTAAGAACAAAGGGTTGAATGGAGCTTTGGCTAAGAGCTGTTCGTTTAGTGGACACGTTGCCGTTCGGCGGAGTGGGTGAGAGCGGGATGGGCAGGTACCATGGCAAGTTCACCTTCGACACGTTCACTCACGAAAAAGCTGTCTTGCACCGTCCACTCAGCGGCGAGAAGTTGCTTTGGTCAGTTGTTGCTGTTTGTTTTTTGCAGTTGCTTTGAAAAGGTTTGGTGGCCGACTTTCAGGATGCGTTATCCGCCGTTTGACGACAGGAAAAATTACTGGGCAGGCGTAGCCGCCACCAAACGCAGGGTGCCTTTTCTCTAGCCGGCAAACAGATAGATGTTTATTTGCATTTACTGTACATGTGTGATTGTTTCACTTAAAATATCGAGATTGTCTGGTCTTTCGAGTGATTGATTGCCTTTCAACCGGTTGTCACCGTTTGACGTGAAATGCAGCGGAGCTGGCTGAGCTGAGTCAATGGTACACCTACCAATTAAACGCCCGCACAAGCATATTGGAATACCGCTCCGACCGACTGCGCACGTCTGTCCTCCTCGCGTAATTTTCTTTAAGAGGAACGGACGTCCGTTGCTCATATACGTATGTGCATACGTTTGTAGTTATTTCCCAGTAGGGCGTAGAGTTTAATCGCGACTAAGTGTCCCAAACTGGCGTGTTTCCTTCTGAAAGTGGTCTGTTTCCGCGAAAAAAGTTCGCCTTTTAATCTAACAGCATTGGCCAACTTAAACGAGCTACATAACATGATGTAACAGGTAATCTGCCTAAGCGAACGGGTTGGCCGTCATCTGATCTCAAATTCCGGTGAGTTTGAGGTAGAGATGTGTATGGGCCGGACTGACAAAGATTTTGGTTTTTGAAAAATATATGTTTTTTGCACGTTTTAACGCAAAATAGGGTTTTTAAGGGTATTAGTGCAGTTCAGAATGGATTTTTACCCGATTTTTAGTCCTCAAAACCTGTTTATGAGCCCAAAAAAGGTCGTTGAAACCCACTTTTGGACACCAGAAAAAGGTCGCTGAAACCCCCTTTGGGTTTAGTGGTGAAACTCTATTTTAGATCAGAAAAATTCCTCCCTCAGCCGAAATTTACATGTATGCTGATTTTAGTAAAAGTAAAACAATAGCTGCTTTCTTTTGTGTAAAATAGTGATCGCAAAACTGGAAATTTGAATTGAACCTGAATCAGCATTTTTTTGGCGCGCCGGGTTTTTAACGGGCCGCGCCGGGCCAGCAGCAATTTTGAGCTCCGAAATCGCTAAAATCGTAGGTTCGGGCTAAAAACGCTAATTTGGACTTCAATATGTAGTGTAAGTTGCTGTTTTAGTGGCAATTTCAGCGATTTTGTGCTGGAAATTGTCAAACACTGGTTAAAAATTACGTTATGGAGGGTTGAAACAATTATTAGCTACCGGTCCGGGGGGGGTTGTTCTGTTCATAGTCGGTAAGGTACAGTAGCAGCAGAAACTCATTACATGCATTTAAAAATATTGTCTTCATTATTTAAAAAGCTTGTGTTCGCCGATGTACTTGTCTTTATTTTGAAAGGATGTGGGTCGTAAATTAGTAACGACTTAGCGTCACTTCCCGTCTTGGTAATTTGCTTTTATCTTCGGTCATTATAAAGGCGATTAACTGCGTTATTTCGTAGATACTGTATATTTCCACTAGACCGAATCGTGTGACATCCACCGTACGAGTAATTACGGGAACGCTATTTTGTTTTCGTGTAGGTACGTACAGTACACAGTGAACCAAAAACATGTACCGTGCGTACAATAAACAAAGTGACAAGCGGTTCGATGGGTTTGGTTTGCGCATGACTGAGAAATTTGCTATCTCAAAAGTGACGTTTCTAGAAATAGCGTCGTGTTTTAATGTCAAAGTGTGTTAGCAATAGAGTAAACAAGAAAGAGGTTTGCGCAACTAGAGATAAATCGCCTAGCCTGGTTCCCAAAGCGACAAAGGGCGGCGGCATGTGCGGTAGTGACCATGCAGATTTTCGGTTTAAACTCATCTTCCTGGTCTCTCTTTCTACCGTATTCTGTCTGGGCCACCAGCTGGAAACGTCGGTTTCCATTCAACTTCCCGGCGAGTTTGTTGTGGGTGGACTTTACGGCGTCCACGGTTCACGCTTTCCGGGCGAGTACCCCCCTTGTGGAGAGATTTCGGTGGAAGAAGCGATCCTGACCGAGGCTCATGTCTACTCGACCAAGTGGGTGAACGAAAACGTTTTTGAAAATCAGACCGATTTCAAGATCGGCTCTCTGATAATCGACACTTGCAACAGCAAGTCGGTTGGACTGGACAACAGTGTGCAGTTTGTGGAGAACGCCACACACGAACTTTGCATCGCAAACAGGTCTCAAAGCCGCGGTGGCCTGGCCGAATTCAAGCGCAAAATCCACGCTGTCACTGGAACCTTCACCAGTAGTGTTGGTAGGTTATGAACAAATGATTAACAATAAAACGGCTCTTTCAAATTTGTCAGTTACCTCTTAGCCGGCCATTAATGGGAGGCGCTTTCGCCTAAATTTTTGGCCACCGTCTTTTGAGAAATCGCGCCTACTTGATGACAATTCATATACCCCCATTCAGACATGGGTTATCTTGACCGAGAGATGTAGAATTTTGAACCCTGAGGGGGTGATGGGCCTAAAATCAGCATTTTTTCGCCTATTTTTCTTTAAAATAGGCTATTTTAGCTCATTTACACCTAATTGAATCAAACTTACTTTTACCATAATATTCTATACAAAATTCGTCGAGAAAATTGCCGATGAGGCGGAGAATCGGTCGGAAGGAGTGCGGGCTAACCTCTCTCAGCCCCCCACTTTCTTATGTCTGCCCCTTTCTCCGGCCGATGTAAGTCTGGTGCCTTTATGATCATTTAGAATATATGAACTACCTTTTTTGGCGTAATTATTGATAAACCGTTCAGGCACGAGTGTCAACTACCTGCTGGAATCGCACTGCATCCCTCTGATCGGAGCGTTGGCCACCAGTCCCGTCTTTGACAACGTGCATCGGAACCCGTTCTTCCTGCGGACCGTGGCCTCCGACAAGCACCAGGCGGAGCTGGTTTTGCTGCTTCTGAGGAAGATGGGCTGGACTCGCGTCAATCTCATCTACGACTCGTCCACCTACGGCTACTACCTTGCAAAGGAGTTCCAAGACTTGGTCGCTGCCCAGGGCTCGTCCGAAAACCCGCAGAATGTTTGTGTTGAATCTCCGATAGAACTGACACTCTACAAAGACAACATAGGCTGGGACCAGGTGAAGAAAAGACTTCAGATATCGGCTAACGATACTAAGGTGCCGAAAGTGTTGGTTTTGTTCGTCGAACAAGAAGTAGCGCGCAGTTTTTTTGCAAACATTCGCGCCTGGGGCCTGGCCGACAGATACCAGTACATCGGCGTGGATGGATGGAGTTCCTGGATAAATCTCGACAATTTCACCGATGTCATTCAGTATGCAATCACATCCGAGCCTAAAATGGACAACTATTCGCTGTTTTATGTACGTTCCTTTTTACATGTGGCCGTGTGCTGTACAGTATACGCAGCATGCAAGCAAAGTTTGATGGATCTGGCTGGTTGCATGCACGCAGACTTTTATCACCAGCGCGTTCCGTTTTTATGCAGTTGCGACATGATCTTGTGTTTCAGAAACAACTGGTGATGGAATGGGAGCTTGCTTGGATTAACGACCACAACCCTTGGCTGTCTTACGTAATTCAAAAGTACAACAACTGCACCCTTCCCTCTGCCAAGTTGAAATACACTGCAGCGAAGACAGTGTGTACGGGCAGAGAGAAGCTGCCGAAAGATGACATACCGTTCTTGACATCATTGGTAGCAAGCAAAGTTTGGCAGGCGATATGCGTGATCGCAGGTGGTGTCCGACATCTTCACCAAGACCTCTGTTCAGGTCGTCGCGATCTGTGTCCCAACTTTCTCAAGTCAGTAACGGGTCAGTTGCTTCGCGACTACATGTACAGTCCGCAGAATCAACTGGACTTCTGCGGTGTTAAGGGGCTAAACTTCACTTTCTTTCCCAATACCAACTCCGCCTGGCCCGGTTATCTGCTCTACCAATTTCGTGGTGGTTCTGGAAAGCCAGGAGGCACCAAAGGTCGTTGGTACCCGATCGGACACGCCGATGCCATCTTGACAGCTGAGTCGGAGGTGAAGTTTGAACTGTCTCTCAACTACAGCAGAATGAGAAGCTCTCCCTTGTGGGACGAAATCGACTTTGACCAAGAGTACTGTCGGTCGGCCTGTCCAATGCGAGCGTACCATCGCTCTGAAACAACGTGTTGTCGTGTGTGTGTCAACTGCACTGGAGACTTCAACTACATAGACTACAGCACACTGCAGCCGCAGTGTAAGCCGTGTAAGTACGGATATGTGCCTTCCCCTCAACACAACTACACCAACTGTAGCGAGCCCATAATAGCCAGCAAGTTATATAGTCCCACTGCACTGGAGTATTCTGTTCTGGCGGTTTGCTTCGCAGGAGTTGCTTTGTCTGTTTTCTCCATGGCTGTTCTACTGCGGAACCGCGCTACACCGATGGCTCGTGCTGGACTGGAGGACTTGCTTCTCTGGCTCAGCTTAGGCGTGCTGCTTCTGTTTCTGTGTCCCATTCTGGATTTGCGTTCGACAAACGCGGCGTTGTGTGGTTCTGCTTGGTTCGTCACCAGCATCATACTGACCTTCTGTCATGCCATTGCACTGGTCAAATCGATACGACTCGCTCGGCCGCTGTGGTACGCCAAACTGCTCAAGAACCGGGTGCTTCAGCCGGAGATGGCCACCAAACTGGCCATTTTTGGTATGATCTTCTTGACTGAGCGAGCAGAACAAATCAAGGTTTGTTTCAGTCTCGCTGCTGCCTCAGCTGCTCATCTCCATAATGTGGATCACACTGCGCACTCCACAAATGGAGCCGATGGACACGAACGGTGGCAGCTACGTTTACGCTTGCTCGGCCAATAACGAGCCACACACAGTGGTGGTGTTGATCTGTCCTCTACTCTATCTGGCGCTGCAAGTGCCATTCTTCCTGCGCGCTCTGCAGAATCCGTTCATGTACTTGGTCTGGCAGACTAGATTCATTGTTGCCGGATGGCTGTCGTTGACCTGCAGTTACGTGGTGCTTTTGCTTGTCTTCTTTGTGCAGTTCAAGCGAATCGATCGCAATGATGCCAAGTCGGTGATCCTGATGTCGATACCGATGGTCACCAGCTACCTGTTCTGGTTCACCATGGTCTTCCCGGTGGTCTATGTGATGATTGTGAAGAAAAACAGAAACATCAACGAGTATGTGAAGCGCAAACGCGCGCAACTCTTTCAAGAGGGCAACGTAATTTGGATGGTCACGCCAGTGGTTAGACCCAGTCTCAGAAACAATCGCAAAGACTCTTGCCAATCGGTTGAATCGAGAGGAGGAGAAGTGGACAAGAAACAGAGCTTCGAGGAAACTTTCTCCTCGGAAGACAGCGGGCTTCAGATGGCCTCCAGAGCGGCGTCGATCGATTATGATTTGGATCCTGAGCCAGATGAGTAATGAATGGGTTTAAAACTTTCAGAATAAACTTTTCCTCTTTATTGCAAATATTTGTACAATTATTTCATGTATATATTGAATCAAGACGCAAACATACAATGAATGAACGAGTTAGAATGCCGGAATACATGCAAATCTTTCAGTATGTATTTGCCCCATTGGGTTTCCTTTTCTTGTCACTGTAAATACCTATGCTGCATCTACGTATACGAATGCCTGCTGACTTCGAAACAAGAAGCTCAACTAAGCTAGCAGCAGAATTTATTCATTAAAGAAACACGTCAATTAACTGAAACTTCCATACAGACTAATTACGCACATACAATTTGCATTAATTTTCAAGCCAGACTAACGAAGGATAGCGTTGCTCGATAATATTGTGCTGCTGCTACTCTAATAGGAAAGGAATGGTTTCTTACTGACTTGTTGAAGGAAGATTAAACTGGTGTTTAAAACAGTTAATTGAATAAACGCAGATCTCTACCTATGCTTCTAACTAATGTTTGTTTAAACAGAAAATCTTTTTTCTCTCTAATTGCGCGGGCAGCCTGCAGCGAAATGTGCCCTTTTAACTAGAGTGCGAACTGGTATTGGGTATTGGGTATTGGGTGTATTGGGGTGTTTTCCAGGTATTGGGTATTGGGTATTGGGGTTTTTACCCCCCAATACCCAATACTAAATTGGACAATTAAAACTAGAGAAAAATCGATGTTGATCTGAAAAAGTGATCTGAAAAAATCGAAAAACTTGATCGATGATTCGGTTTAGCAAGCTGTTTTCGCGTTTAAGGAGCGTCCATAAACGACGTCGTTCGAAAATCTCGATAGTTCGGAGCCCCCTCCCCCAAAATCGCCTTGCGTCGTTTCTAGGGGACCCCTCCCCCAAGACGACGTCGTTTTCGGTTTATCTCATTTCTAATGTAATGTAATCTAATGTACCGTAATGTACTAGCACCGTACGTACCCATGGCTATTGCGGTGGTGCACAATTTCCTGCCGAGTTAGGAAAAAATCGCCGGAAGTAAGAAACATGACTGAATTACGAAATATTAAGTACCAAAACTGTTAATTTCCGCTAATTTTACGCCTAAAACGGCTTCTAAATGCTTTCTGAAAGGCAAATTTTTCAAAATTTTCTCGCCCTGCTTGGGCAGCGGCAGCGGCCCAACTAGCCTCTTAAAAATTTTAATTGCAGTGCCAAAAATTTTGTGTACACAACTAGAGTGTACCTGTCCACTGAAATGAAATTTTTGGCCCAGCTACGCAAGTATTGGGTATTGGGTATTGGGGGTCTCAGGTATTGGTATTGGGTATTGGGGTATTGGGTTTTTTAGGTATTGTTCGCACTCTACTTTTAACTTCAGGCTAGTGTATCTGAAATTGGAATTTGTAGATATTAGACGCGCCAATCGATAGCAATGCTAACAAATGCATTTTTAGTAGATATTACCTAGTCTCTAAGCACCAATGCGGTGGCCTGTCATTGTCGCGCAAGCTCTAAAGTTTTTTGTTTGCAGCGTTTAACTGGCCTCTACTGTTTTAGACCATTTGAGCGGTAACCTGGAATTTCGCTTTAGATACTGCTGAACTCTTTAGGAGGCTATAGAAACGCGTCAATTAACAGAAACTTCCATACAGACTAATTACGTACTTACAATTTGCATTAATTTCAAGCCAGACTAACGAAGGATAGCGTTACTCGATAATATTGTGCTGCTGCTACTCTAATAGGAAAGGAATGGTTTCTTACATACCTAAATGACTTGTTGAAGGAAGACTAAACTGGTGTTCAAAGCAGTTAATTGAATAAACGTAGATCTTTGCTGTGGAATACATATATGTATATGTACATGTATAAAATACACATTATGTATTATTTTTGGAATACATATATGCATACGTACATATATGTATTCTGAACGAAATATGCATAAAAATACATATTTGGGAATACATACTGTATTTTGCTATAGGCGTCCAACGGATATGGTTTATTTTGCCAGTGCATTACGATACTTTTTCTCGAATTTTCTTCGCTTTTTCCTCGATCTTATTGTTGTTGTCTCTTGCAAAAGAGTAGTAGACTGTTTGGCAGACATAAAAACTGTCAAACTTTGTTTTCCAATCTAGTCACAGAGGCTACAAAGTGGTCAGGAGTCTTCTAAGCTCGGTAAGCAGTTTTTTATTATGGTTGGCATGCCTTTCAGAATGATTGCTAAACTAAACGCACTTTTTAACTTTCTATTTGTTATCTGAACTGCGGCAGTCAGTCCACATTGTGCGTCAGAAAGCTGAGCGTCGGAGCTCTCATTGGGTTTATAAATTAGCCATCTGGTAGGGAAAATTTCCAAAGTTTAGGTGGGAAAGCTCCGTTTTGTGCGCTTAATTCGTCTAAACAACACTCTGTACATACAAATTTTTGTTACTGTGTGAGATTGGAGTCAATTTGGATTGGAGAGAGGATCAAGAGTAGTTGTTTCCTTCCACGCTTTTCTGGCTAAAAAGGGTGAGTTAGAAAATATGTATTTTTATGTACATATTTTTTGAAAAAATACATATACATATTATGTAGATGTATATGTTACGTATTCCACAATTTCAAAATAATGCCAACAGTCTACCTATGCTTTCAACTAATGTTTGCTTAAACAGAAAATCTTTTTGTCTTTAAATTGCGCTGGGCAGTGTTTGTTTGTTTGTTTGTTTGTTTGTTTATGAGTTCCACTGTCCTTTCGGACAGCTCAGGACACCCCTCGCTCTTTTCAGAGCCCTTCAATGGGGTAACCCTGTCTACAAACAACCCTCCCCTTTGCTGCCACTAGGTGCTTAGCAGTGCAGCGTAATAGCCATTTAAATTCAGGCTAGTGTATCTGAAACAGGAATTTGTAGATATTAGAGGCGCCAATCAATAGCAATGCTAAACAAATGCATTTTTAGTAGATATTACCTAGTCTCTAAGCACTATTGCGGCGGCCTGTCATTGTAGCGCCAGCTCTAACACCAGCAGAAGTGTTTTGTTTGCATGCAGCGTTTAACTTACCTCTACTATTTTAGACAATTTGAGTGGTAGATAGGTAACCCGGAATTTCGCTTCAGATACTGCGGAACTCTTTAGGAGGCTTTTAGAAGGCTCCCAATAACGAGCATCGATTTATGTGACGTTGCTAACACCCTCAAGTAGTATTTCTGCGAAACTCATAAACAGCCCACACAGGTCCATTTATGTGCTTCCTCTCAAATAGGCCTAATGGTCTGCTGCAACTCTAACTGTAGTCGTGACACTAAACGATGCTCCTCCCAAAGCTCTAACCCTCTCAATTACTACAGTATACCTCTTAACCGCCTCTCCTTTGTCAGATGAGGCCAGCTTGACTTTAAGGTATGTCCCGTAAATATTTTTCGTTTTCCCGACTTACTGCACATACTGTACTTGCGTGGGCAACAGTAGCCTCTTCTCTCGTGTCACCTTCAAAGCTAAAAACATGTACATATTTAGTGCAAAATACTATAATTTGAAGTTTTCGACAGTTCAGTACAGCTAGCTGGCAGGGCAGCATAAGTTTTTTAAAGTTCAGCTACAAAATAGCTGAACCTATTTTTTGAAGATTACCACTGAACTGTGACGTTTTATAGAAACGAATGTAAAAAATCAACCTTGAATCTGCGGCTCCGAAATAGATATAAATAACAGAAAATCTGATTACTCTCCCACTGGTTTTGTGAGATTCAATCAATTCAAAATTTTATCATTTTATCCTGGTGTGAGGAGCACCAGCTTATACGTATGTGCGGATGGACAGATAGATGGCTCTGTTTCGTCGCTTCATCAGAATACAAATTTTCTTAGAAGTCTTAAAAATCACTTTCTTTCGCGATTTGGAGCGCGCTCTACAAGGAACGAGACCAACACACAATTTACGTAGATTCAATTAAATTTTATTTAACCTATGGCACATTAAAAATGTGCGACTTGTGCATCGATTTGTCGTTAAGCGCTAAAGGCCTTCCAAAGGGCATACTTAGTTGCTGTTGAGCATAGGTGCCTTTATTTGCAGATGAACGAGTCCGAGACAGAGCTCGAGCCAGGAGTAGAGTCCTACCTAGTCTTCTGGCTGAATTCGGTGATCGTATTGTACGCTCTGCTGTTCCTGGTCGGGGTGGTCGGCAACGTCTGGGTGTTGGTGGCGGTGAGCCGCATATTTCGGTCGCCCACGCAACGACGCCATCAAGCCCCGACGCCAGAACACCTCTACCTCTACATCGGTACCCTCAGCACTGTAGACTTCCTGGTGCTGTCCGTAGTTCCATTCATAATCGTGCAGCTGAGTGAGCACGATTGGAAATTCGGTCAGTTGGCCTGCAAGTACTTCTGGACGATGGAGAACGTCAACAAACTGCTCTCTATCGCTGTTCTCACCGTGCTCAGTGTAGACAGATACTGCTCGGTCTGTTGGCCGCTAAAGGCACTCTGGATGCACCAGAAGAGCTCGGTGGCGGCGGTGGTTCTCGCGCTGGGGCTATCGGTCACTGTTGCCCTATTTCCGGTGATTTATTGGTCTGGCGTGGAAGAGCGAGAATTTGTGGTTCAAAATCACAGCCTCATAGCTCGCGTTTGCGCTTTCGACAACTTGGTCCCTAAACCTGTCTTTTTCACGTTCGTATTGTACGTCTTTGCGCTGGGCTACTGTCTGCCCGCTGTTGTAATCACTGCCTGCTACAGTAGACTGATTCTGTTCGTCAAACGACAGTCGTTCGCCGCCAAGTACCGCCAAGCCGAGGAAAACGTCACTTTCTTGCACGCGGGCCCCAATTCCGGCAGAAACAATAGACTACTAGGAGACCTTTGCAAATCGGTGCGTCGGGTTATTCTCTTCCATTTTGTTTGTTGGACGCCCTACTGGACTTTCACTCTGTTGCCGCTGTTGCACCACAACCCGGCCTCTGAGTCGGAGACCTTTATTATCATTCATTTGTTTGTGCACTCGCTGCCCTATCTAAACTCGGCTGGCAACTGGATATTCTACGCCTTGCTTAACAGACAGTTGGTGCAGATGGCAAATTCGAATTCCCGGAGGGAACGCGACAGTCAAGCCAGGTCGACTGCCACTTGCACTGATATCGAAGGCACCACTCTCAGAACTCGCGTCTTTTCCTTCTCCTCGGATCAGAGATCTCGCGGCATTTCGACTCAGCCTACGAAAGGTAAAAGTGAAAAAATTTCTCCTGTACTGTAGCTGTCATGTACCTCTCTCGCACATGTCTTGTGCATAACTATTATTTATTAGCTCAAGCTCTTACGACAGCAAGAATCCCCTACAAGCAGAAGGAAATTGGCAAAATTATAATCAAGATAGGACTCAGCGGCACATGATCAAAATATGGCTAGATAATGACATTGTTTTTAGTAAACAGAAAGTGGCCAAATTTTGAGTGACTGATTCATCGCTGCTCAGGCTATTTATACATAGAGCGGCCTAGTCAAGTAAACAGCGAACTACTGTACGTACATATTTACTGACCCAAAAATTAAGGCTAAGAAGACGTGTAGTGTTAGAAAGATCGTTTCCTAAAAGATTTTCTCAAGTCGCCAAGCAAACAGGAAACGCAGAGTGGCATAGATCTCGAGCAAAACTAACAATCAGATTCAGTGACCGCGGGCGGTCCGGTCCTAAAGTGAAATTTAAAACCGCTCGACAAGTCAGTCTTAGCCGGGCGCCGCCATACGCCACTTTTTGCTCGATACCCAGTGAGACTAGAAGTTGTAAAGATTTGGGCTGTCCAAAAACTGGTGCTAGTTGTTTGTGGCGTCCCAACTTGCATTACCACTGCCTTTGTGTCCGATTGGACAACAGGTCAGTGACTAAGTAGTTGGACGGTCGCTTAGAGCGGCAATCGCGTTTAATGGCGCCCGTCCTAAAATTCAGTCTGGTCGTCCGTCGGCCTGCTCAAAAGTAGTTTAGTGAGTCAGGGCGACACCTTTTACTGTTTGTACTAATGTAGCGTCACTGTAAAATCCTACCGCCAAAATGTTATTCAATTTCACTATCAGGTAGTCATTAATTTAAATTGACTTTGTCAGGGAAAAATGTCAAAGATAGTTCGTTTAGTGTTTTTAACGTGCTTTAGATGTACACTTGTCAATTTAGATGAGCGGAGTTCACAGCGAACACAAAACTGTTCACATTTTCCTTATGTTCGTGTTCTTTATGTGAATGTCGGCGTTTATACGAACACAAATTTCATTTTCTACTTGTGCCAATACACAAGGTCCTCAGATGATTTCGAAAAGATTTGTTTGATAAATTCGCTCAACCAGTCACATTCAAAACTATATAATTAACGTTGCAGAACTCCAGTGATGGGCGTTCTATACTCGAAGCTGAAGAAGGAAAGTGCGGTGCAGCGGTCCTGGCGAATGATCTGTCAGCGCAGTCTTCCTCTAGCCGAGCAAGCCAGCGAGTTTTTACCTCACTTTCGAGATCTCTACATCAGTGGCCGCGGACTGGACAAAATCAGCGTCACTCCCGCCCTCTCCTGGCCCGACAAATACGAACTGGAAATCCCGACCGGCCAGCTGTACCAGTACCAGAACCGCTTTCGAGTCGACCGACTGCACGTTCACAATCTGCCTGCGGCTACGCTGAACGAATTGCTGGCCATTTATAGTAACTGCTACAACGCTCAGTTGACCGAAGTTCACCTGTTCCAGTGCGAGACGCGGAAGACAGATCCTACGCGCTTTCACGCCTTCCTTAAGGCTCAGCACATAAAATCGGTCATTCAAGAGTTTACCGATTCGGCCAATTCTATCAAAATGTCCAAGAGTCGGTCGCTGGGCTCGGCCGGCTATCTCACCACCCACTTCTACTTGGAGTCGGAGCTGATTTTCGAGCACCGAAGTCGACAGAACTCTAAATCGGAGACTGGAAAAACCCAACGAACCAGCGTTTTTACTGGCACTCACGATCAGAAACTGTGGAAGACCATCAGACAAGGTCGTCTGCCCGTCAGACGGTTCGACTGCGAACAAATCAACGTGGAAGTGATCGGTCGGAAAGTTCGCATCACGCCTAACTTCCAATGGGACAAGGAAGCGCAACTGAACACGCGAGCCGACAAATTGTCCTTGTATCTGCAGTACGTAGACACCCAACGTGTCAGCATTACTTGCTCGCAACACAACGACAAAACGCGCAAAACGTTGCTGGAGATCATTCGTAATTTGGCGCTCAGTCAATGTTTGCCGGACGCGCGGCAATTTGCATTTCAAAACTGCGACTTTCTGTTTGTCGATCAGGAAACTTTCGTCCAGTTTCTCGAGGGGCGGAGACACCGACTCGAGCCAATCATCTTCGACCCCAACTGTCTCAACCTGATTCAGGCACAAATGGCCTTAGAAGCTGTCTACCAGAGACAGCGCGAGAAACGGCTTTCCTTTGCATCATCGACAAAAGAAAAGCGCTATTCCTATGCCTCCGATGTGTGAGTAAGAACTAACGAGCACCACATTTGACCTTGTGTCATGTTATCGCGATGGCGCCAGAAGTTAGGATCAGATAAGGACTTGAACTTTTACTCCAAGCCGCGATAACGAATTGTAATTCGTAAACCAATTTGTAACCAGCATTAAATACGTACAGACGAACCGAAAGGCGACGTAACAGAGAAAAACAAGTGAATAAACTGGTTTCGATTGTCGGTCTTCTCTAGACAAAAACTAACAAAACAGTTTGACCAGACCGACTCGGCAGGCAACCAAACCAACATCTCGTGAAAAATACGAGCGCAAGCTGACCTTTGACCTGAAGATGTTTGACAAGCGTGTAAACATTGCTAAAACTGAAACGTCTAGAAATTCCTTAAATATCTCTAGTTTTGCTTATCTGCAGACTAGCT
This sequence comes from Sabatieria punctata, assembly GCA_030248155.1. Classification (NCBI taxonomy): domain Eukaryota; kingdom Metazoa; phylum Nematoda; class Chromadorea; order Araeolaimida; family Comesomatidae; genus Sabatieria; species Sabatieria punctata. The sequence goes on from JASANB010003252.1 coordinate 28,728, forward strand.
CGACTATTTTTAGGATCAGCTTGGGCCAACAAAAGAAGCATGCATTTTTAAAGAAAACTACCAAATCTTTTTCGGCCGGTATGCTCTAAAAAGATTAACTAGACAAACAAACAGTTAATTGGAGAAAAGAAACAAACAATCTCGTTTCTCACCTCCTCAGCACAGTGGAATGAATTCTCCACTAAAGAGAAATACCAATCGCTTGCAAATTGGGCGCCGTGTTGAACTGGCGTTTGGCTTTGGCAAATGCATCGCGAATGAGACGAAAATTCGGCTGCCGACGCACAGTTCTGCAGGTGTTGTTGCCGTCGAATGGTTCTTCTATCCAAATAAAATAGCCTCCGTCCTCGCCTTCCAATTCCGACCTACAACAGCCAGTCCAGCCTCCGCTTTTCGTCGTCCACACAAAGAATATACGGCATACATCTAATGCATCTGTTGGTTTGGTCTGGAGCTGGCCGGGAGGCTCTGAGCCCAAATTCTAGAGAAGGAGATTGGGTACTAAAAACGCACAAAAATCGCCATTTTGGACTAAAAGTCGTCATAAATCGCTAATTTGGGCTCAAATACAACTAAGAAGTTGCGATTTTAGCA
>JASANB010003253.1:0-71856 GCA_030248155.1 Sabatieria punctata
GTCTGTTCAAAAATCTTTGGCGCTGGGTACATCCTGCAGTGTCCCGAATTTATGCGTGGTGTGAACCCTGTACATGTATATATGGATCTGTTCCTCTCATCAACGAGACTACTATACTGTAATTGAAATTTGCATATTGAACTTCGTTAGAAGCAAGAGGTTCGACAAAAAAATCGACTTTTTTGGCAAAGCGCCAATTTTTCTGCAGATACCAGATTCGCATTCCCCAACCTTCAGGCATCTTGAAAATACTACCATATATGGGTCTACGATCAACCCTACCAAAGTTACACTCGATTTTCTAACGCCGACAAGCGGTCAAAATTTTGTTCTCCCATAGTTAAGCACAATAATTCATTCAAGATCGAACACATGGGGGTTTTTTTCCTCCAACCAATTTCAGCTTAACGGTTCTATATTATTTCGGACATGCTGATTCCAGCCGTCACATTGGTTTTGCTCTACGACTTTGATTTTTGCTAGAAATTTGACCTTGAAGTTAGGGTGTACACCTGAATTTCATGAAAAGCCTTACCTAATGTATCTTGTGTGGCCCTGGTCAAAACCCCATACATGTATATATGAATCTGTTCCTCTCATCAACGAGATTACTATACTGTTCTTGAAATTTGCATATTATACTTTGCCTAGAAGAAAGGGGCCTTACAAAAAAATCGACTTTTTTGGCAAAGCACCAATTTTTGTGCCGATACCAAATTCGGATTCCTCAACGTCCAGGCATCTCGAAAATACTACCATATGTGGGTCTACGATCAACTCTACCAGAGTTACAGTCGATTTTCTAATGCCGACAAGACAATAACACTTTCTGAAATTCAGGTGGACCCCCTAACTTCGAGGTCAAATTTCTAGCAAAAATCAAAGCTGTAGAGCAAAACCAGTGTGACCGCTGGATTCAGCATGTCCGAAATAATATAGAACCGTGAAGCTGAAATTGCTTGGAGGAAAAAAACAGTCATGTGTTCGATCTTGAATGAATTTTTGTGCTAAACTATGGGAGAGCAAAATTTTGACCACTTGTCGGCGTTAGAAAATCGAGTGTAACTTTGGTAGGGTTGATCGTAGACCCATATATGGTAGTATTTTCGAGATGCTTGAAGACTGGGGAATCCGAATCTGGTATCGGCATGAAAATTGGCGCTTTGCCAAAAAAGTCGACTTTTTTGTCAGGCCTCTTTCTTCTAACTAAAGTAAAATATGCAAATTTCGAGAACAGTATAGCAATCTCGTTGATGAGAGGAACAGATCCATATATACATGTATGGGGTTTCGACCAGGGCCACGCAAGATACATTGGGTAAGGCTGTTCATGAAATTTGTGTGGACACCCTAACTTCGAGGTCAAATTTCTAGCAGAAATCAAAGTGGTAGAGCAAAACCACTGTGACCGCTGGATTCAGCATGTCCGAAATAACATAGAACCGTGAAGCTGAAATTGATTGGAGGAAAAAAACCCCCATGTGTTCGATCTTGAATGAATTTTTGTGCTTAACTATGGGAGAACAAAATTTTGACCGCTTGTCGGCGTTAGAAAATCGAGTGTAACTTTGGTAGGGTTGATCGTAGACCCATATATGGTAGTATTTTCGAGATGCCTGAAGGTTGGGGAATGCGAATCTGGTATCGGCAGAAAAATTGGCGCTTTGCCAAAAAAGTCGATTTTTTTTGTCAGGCTTCTTGCTTCTATCTAAAGTATAATATGCTAATTTCGAGAACAGTATAGTAATCTCGTTGACGAGAGGAACAGATCCATATATACATGTATGGGGTTCACACCACGCATAAATTCGGGACACTGCCAGATGTACCCAGCGCCAAAGATTTTTGAACAGACTTTAGTATCACCGGAGGCTGGAAGGCGTCTTGGCCAAAGAATGACAGCCAAACAGACCTATTTTCTTGATCAAATAGGTCGCTTACAGCTCTTTTTTATTCATTGTGTCTAGTTTATTGAGACTAAATTTTAGCCTGTAACGAACTGAAGAAATCCCCGAAATTGAAGTTTAACATTGAAATTTTCTGATTGAAATTCAACAGTTTAATCTGAACTATCTCATGAATCCTTTAGCCACCTGTCCCAAATTTTGCACATTAACTAATCTTTAACTCGCTGAACAGTACATCATTTTGTTGGCCACCACACGACTGGTGACGTCAAAATATCGTGTGAGTATAGTTACCTAACCTTTACAGATGTGTGGAGCCGTCTCAGTTGAGCAGCAGTCAGAGTGCGCAGTTGTGTGCGCAGCGTTACAAGCAAGCGATGGCATTTCGAATGCTGGAAGCGGGTCGCGGCGACCTTGTGCCTCAGGCCATTTCTCTGTTGGGTCCTCTGAAACTGAACACCTTGAACGAGCACGGTCTCAGTGCCTTGATGCTGGCCTGTCTGCGTGGCGACGAGCCGTCCGTGCATCTGCTGTTGGACGCCGGCGCCGACGTAAACTGCGCCGTGCCGGCGGCGGCCGATTCGACGCGCGTGCCGCATCTGCTGAGTGAATTGGCCGGCTGGACCCCGCTCTGCTTCGCAGTGGCTCAGCGCAATCTGCCTTTGTGTCAGGCCCTGTTGGAGAGGTGCGCCGACGTGCAAAACTGCAACATGCTCACAGAAACACCTCTACAATTGGCCGCTATGACTGGTCAGTCTCTCTTCTACAGCTAAACACCACAGCTTGACAGATAGTACGTACGGCCTTCCCTTAGAAGTCAAACTGACTCCCAACAGTATATTGGTTCATTTGAAAATACTATGCACGCAACCGATGGTTAAATTCTGTAGTCTTTGCTGGATTTAGAGAAATAGGAACAAGTCGGCAGCACGATTTTCTGAGGTTTGATTGAAATTCTCGTTTCTCATACAATGAAATTACTATGACTTTTAAGACGTTTTCTTCAGTAAGGAGGCTAGAATCGCTATTTTAAGCAGCCAAGTAGCGTTTTAGAGCAAGACACTATTAGAAGAGCTTTCAAAAACACATTGCTTTTAAACACCAGCAGTTGAAAGTCCAAATTTTGTTTCCAAAGGCTTGTCAAGCGAATTTTAAGCTAAAATTGGTTATTTCTGAGCCGGTCGTTAGTACTGGAGCCGCTACTAGTACTTGCATTTATGGGTCGGGGGAGGGAGTAGGGTGGCATTTTTAGCTACATAGGGGGTAACCCGCAAACCCCCTAGTACATGTATGTCTCTTGGTCCTAGTCCTAGCATGGTGCCGGTACTTGGGGTTTGGGGAAGTGTACCATATTACCCGCCCGTCGTTCCTTATGCGTCACTATGGTACCAGTACGATATGCCTTTTTATAGAGAGTAGTAGAGCTACTGTACATTAGAATTAGGATGTGGCTGATTGGAAAGTTTCAGGACAGTGCGAAGTGGCAGCCCGGCTACTGACTTGTGGCGCTGATCCGTTTCTGTCCACCAGACAGTCGTCGTCAGAGGGCTACGGGTTCAAGCAACGTGGTTCGGTCTGTCCGATTGCAATCGCCGCCGCTCACGGGCACCGTGCTATGCTGCAGCTGATGTTGTCCAGGGGTTCGTTCTGCTTTCTTCCCATACATCAATTGGGGGCTTAGATCACACCGACCTGTTTGTATACGTAGCTCTAGGCCTAGCCCCCGCCAAAATTTTGGCGGCGTTTTGGTACAGCCCCGTACATGTATGGTCACAAATATTGTATGAAGGAAGACTTTCAGGACACTGCGGTCGTTCTGAAGAGGTGCTGAGCCTTGAGGATTTTCTAGCCGAAGGAAGCGGGACGGGCAGAAGCCACCGTAGTAAGGAGTCGTCATCTGAGCCGAACTCTCCCGGCTCCGGACAACTGTTGCCTGGTCTGAAGCTGAGCAAGCCACAGCAGAAAGCTCTACAACAAGCTATGTACGAAGCCGCCGAGAGCTCCCACATAGACATCACAATGGATTTGAGGAATTTGGGTCTGGCTTCTAAACCTTTCTGCATTTTTGTGAAATCAATTCAATCAAATCTTACAGGCATTCCCTGGAACGCTCACATTTGGACGCAGACGCTTGCCACGGCGCACGAGCTGAGACGTCGCGCTCTGGTGCAACTGTTGCTCTGCGACTTCGGTTCACGCGACCGTCAGTTATTGGACGATGTTAGTCAGGAGTTCATAGACGACGGCCTGCCACTGCTCTTCGACATCTTTCGACACTCGAAGAACGAAACTACAGTATCCCAGTTGGCCACCATCATCAGTCAGCTGTACGGCGCGGCGCCGCCCACTCTCGATCTGTCCAATAGGAGCGCGTCGACCGAGTCGTCCAGTCGGTCGATGATCGATCCCAAATTCGTCAACAATGCCGAGCTGTCGGACGTGCAGTTCAGTGTGGAGGGCAGAGTGTTCTACGCGCACAGAATCGTGCTGGTCAACGCGTCCCAGAAGTTTAAAGATTTGCTGCTCAACAATCAGCAGAAAGACTCGGCTGCCATCGAAATCAAAGACGTCGCTTACGACGTGTTTCATGTAAACTTTGCAGAGCCGAACACACTTGACGACTGAAAAATGTTAGTTTGGCATTTCAGCTGATGATGGACTATCTGTACCGCAACCAGCTGGACGTGGACAAGTCGGTCGGTCTTCCCGATTTGATGCAACTTCTCAGTGTGGCCCGGTTATTGGCAATCGAATCTCTGGCGGTGCTGTGCGAGCAACGCATCAGCCGGTTAATCGACTTGGAGAACTGCCTAGAAATTTACAAATTCGCTGTGGTGAGTGAGCTCTGGTTTAGTTAGCGATTAATAGTAAGAGTAGTCTGTTCAGAGCCAAGGAGCAGCCAGTCTGTCTGGCTTTTGCGAGGGTTTCTTCCTGCAGAAGCTGGTCCAGCTGCTGACCGAGTCTCCGATCGCCGAGAGCTTCCAGAAGACGCTGCACAACTCGGGCCGTCAAGGTAAACACATCGACCTTTGCACCGGACTCATTACCACGCTATCTCTCCGACTCGAATCTCGCTTGCACCACAGAAGATGAGTTTTAGTTGACTTGCTTGCTTGGCATTTTCACAACCTCTTACGTGTCTACTGTACGTACCCTGTTTGGAATAGTGAGTTGAGTTGTATATACATGAAGACATGTTTTTATGTGCACATTTGAAAGGTGATATTTGTTCTTTTATGCTTAGTTGGGCTGCGAAATTGTTTGATTAACTGGTAAATTAGTCGACTGTATTTCATAGAGAGCGACTGTGGTTCGTTGGAGTATACTGTACTGAATCCACTATTTTGATGATACATCAAACAGCTACGTTAAAAGTCAGCAGTAATTGGCACGAACACAAGGTACTTCTGATAAGGGCGATACAATCACGTGTTTTACTTGAAACATGTTTAACTCAAATAATCAGGACTAATATGTGCTATTATACATCACTAGCTGCTATGGACCAGATGGCTTAACTGCAGAGAAGAGAAAATGCAAGCCTTTGGTGGAATGCTCCTTGGTGTCATTATGCAAAGCATGAAGTGAACCATCAACGCAATCGGAGAATGGCCAGTGGCACAACTTTGGGACGGCTGACCGGCAGCCACTTGTAGTCCTGAGACTGCTGACCATTGGTCAACTCAAAACTAAACTTCTTCAGAAACTGACCGATGACTAACTAAACGTATGATACTGTAGTCAGTAGATCAAATCAATCGTGTAGGTACTTTTGTGATTTTCATTATGAACTGCTCACCGATGCAGTGCCGTGCGCCGCCGCCGAACGCAAACAAACCATTCTTGACTGTTTGCTCTCTAAACAAGAGTTAAACTGTAAAACAATCAGACACTGAACGAGTGTCAGCAGATTGTTTGTTTAAATTTATTGTACAGAGTACAACACGATAAGACGCGTACACGAGGTACTTTTCAATGTGCTACCGCTGAAAAGCAGAACCTCATGAAAGAAAATCAATTGACATAATCATTTCGAACTAAAACAACTAAGAAGTGTACCTATCTTTCCATCGACCCCACACAAATTCATCGGGGCAGTCAAAGACGGTAGCGTCTTTGTGAGCAGGAATGGTCATATAGACGACAGGTCTGTTAGCCGGGATAAGGTAACCGTCTATCTCCACATCCTGAAAGTTTCAGGCTGAAACAACCATCACTCTCACCTCGGACAGTCAAGCGGGGCTCAACTATATTGTTAGTTTCTTATACAGGGTGTGTCAAAAAAAACAACCCAGCAGAGTTTTTGCTGTAGCAACCGCAAATCTCAACCGATTTGAATGAATCCTGCTTTAAATGAAAGATAAATAAATTCGTGAAAGACTGGTGAAGGCCCTATTAAGGTACGATGCTTAGTTCCTGAGATAAATTTTCCTTCAAACTCAAAACAGAGATTTTGGCAGTGAACAAGAGCGATTCCGTTGCACTTCACAACAAAACGGATTCCTACTGCTGAGGGGCAACAAGACTTTTACAAATGAAGTAACCAAGCATGTTTGGCACCAGAAAAACCTCGTTACGTTAGCCCTGAGCAGTAGGAATCGGTTTTATTATGAAGTGCAACAGAATAATAAAAATCGCTCTTGTTCATAGCCAAAATCTGTTTTGATTTTGAGTGCAAATATCTCAGGAACCAAGCATCATATCTTAATAAAAGCTTCACCAAACTTTCAAGAATTAATTTATCTTTCATATAAAATAGAACTCACTGAAATCGGTTGAGATTTGCGGCTGCTACAGTAAAAAATCTGCTGGGTTGTTTTAATCTCTGTTGTGCACTGCCAAAATCTCTGTTTTGATTTTGAAAGCAATTATCTCAGGAACTAAGCAACGCATCTTAATAAAAGCTACACCAGTCGTTCAAGAATTTATTTATATTTCATATAAAGCAGGATTCATTCAAATCGGTTGAGATTTGCGGTTGCTACAGCAAAAAATCTGCTGGGTTGTTTTTTTTTGACGCACCCTGTAGAACAGGTTTTGTAGTGTCATTATAGTACCCGATTACTATAAATGGATTCAATTTTACTTTCGCAAAACCCGAAGTGCTATGTATAGAGTTTTGCGAAAATAAAATTGAATCCATTTATAGTACCCGGGTACTATACAGTGGTGCACAAAAAATGTGCTCACCACTTTTTCGGGTTCACTAAAATCACTCTTTTTCACTCAATTCTCAACGAATTTGAACCAAATTTTCAGGGTAGGCGAGGTGCCCAATTAGTCCGGCTACCTGTGTTACAGTTTCGGCGCGATTTTGGCGGGAAATTTAAACGAAAATACGAAAAGCATACGGTCTCACAAAAACGGCTCTTACTCAAGAAATACAAAAGCTACGCCCGTTAAATAACAGCTGCTTATAGACCCAATATAGTGCAATTTTATGTAGAAGTTTCAAAACCCTCGCTCAAAGTACGCGCGAGAATCCGATTTTCAAAGTTGGCAAAAAATCGGGTTTATCCATTTCCAAAGCTAACAATTTGGGGTTCACTACAATTACCCGTTTTCAGTGAATTCTCCGTCAATGTAAACCAAATTTGCAGAGTAGGTGCCCAATGGGTCTGGCTAACTGTGCCAGCATTATGGCCGGAAAATTCAAATTTTGGCGGGAAATTTAAACGAATGTGAATGTCATAAAATGGTCTCATAAAAACGGCTCTTACTCAAGAAATATCACAGCTATTCTGGTGAAATCATGGCCGCTTATAGACCCAATACAGTGCAGTTTTATACAGAAGTTTCAAAACCGTCAGTGCTTTCCAGCAGGACAACACTCTATGCTCACTCTGCTAGGATCTGCCAGCAACACCTCAATGGAGCTTTTTCAGAGGCCTTGAAAGGCGAAAACAGTGAGGGTTTTGAAACTTCTGCATACCATTGCACTATATTGTTTCTATAAGCAGCTGTGATTTCACGGGCGCAGCTTTTGTATTTCTTGAGTAAGAGCCGTTTTTATGAGACCATTTTATGACATTCACATATTCGTTTAAATTTCCCGCCAAAATTTGAATTTTCGCGCCAAAATCTGGCACAGTTGGCCAGACCTATTGGGCACCTACTCTGCAAATTTGGTTCAGATTGGCAGAGAATTGATTGAAAACGAGTAATTTTAGTGTACCTCAAAATGCTAACTTTGGAAATGGATAAATCCCGATTTTTTGCCAACTTTGAAAATCGGATTCTCGCGCGTACTTTGAGCGAAGGTTTTGAAACTTCTAAATAAAATTGCACTATATTGGGTCTATAAGTGGCTGTGATTTCACGGGCGTAGCTTTTGTATTTCTTGAGTAAGAGCCGTTTTTATGAGACCTTATGATTTTCGTTTAAATTTCCCACCAAAATCTGAATTTTCGCGCCGAAACAGGTAGCCGGACTAATTGGGCACCTACCCTGAAAATTTGGTTCAAATTCGTTGAGAATTGAGTGAAAAAGAGTGATTTTAGTGAACCCGAAAAAGTGGAGAGGACATTTTTTGTGCACCACCTGTATGGCACGTTACACAACCTGTTCTATAAGAAACTCAAACCTTATTAGCGAGTCGTCGCCCGCCAACGAACGGAGGCCATAATCTGCAGACCTCCAGTAAGACGCAGTCCAACACTCGTTCGTCTATAGAACCAGTGGAGTCCAACTCCTAAGTGGAAGTAAATTGAAGACATACAATATTGTAGCTGCCGGGCGCCGTGTCCCTTACCTCAGCCCAATGAGTGTGAACGAGGAAAAAGGACGCCAGAATGCTGGCGGCAGCTTTGGGGATGAGAGCGGTGACCATCAGAACCAAATGGTCTACCAACGACTCTTGCGATAGGGACGATTTGGCCATTGCGTTTGCTAATAGACTATAGGAGTTATTTTTGGAATTATCCGTCACCTCCAACTTCTGAGATTCTATTTGTTCTTTTACAATTTCTTTCAGTTTGGCCTAAAATCTCACACAAGTGATTTTGCCTATTGCTCTCAAATCCCTGAACCGGTCTTGATGGGTGCAGTGCACCCCTTCCCGACGGAGGTGGGAATGCCCAAAAATGAAAATCGAACCGAAACTGGCGCATTAAAACTTACAGAATGGTACAGTACCATCGGTACTATTTAAAAGGGTTTTTGAGGGGCAATTTCAAAAGAACTCTGGGGCACCTTTGCCCACCCGGCATAAACTTTTAGAAATCAGCCCACCCGAGCGGCAGTAGCTTTGCGATATCCGGACGAATATCCCATCGGCGCCCGGAGACTGACCGGAAGAGAAATTATGCCTGAATAAGTGCGTCTTATGGGCGGCGGCAAGCAAATTCAAACTGACCGCGCCAGTGCTCAACAGCCAACTGAATGATATCATCCACCAGCTGTTTGTCACGCTCCGGACACAAGTCCAAATACAAGCAGATGAGAATTTTGGAAATTAAGTACTTGAACGTAGAGTAAAGGCACAGAGGTTCACTGAAAAACAGCTGTGTAACAAATTGGCTAGCCAGTCCTATGACACGGTAAAGAACAAACGCACCCAACTTTCAAACCGTCAAAATAGGCGTCCATCAACTTCGTAATTTGGGCCTCCAAATGTTGACTGCTTGTAGCTTCAACGAACAAAACTGACAGGTTCTTTCGCAAGACACAAACTTGACTATCTGCAAACATTCAATACAATTACAGTAAAGTTATGTATGACCGTAACTATACATGTAACAGGTACTTTGCCCTTTTCTTGCCGAAAAATTGCGATTTTTAAGTGTTTTTAGTGCCCAACCCCTCCATAGAATTTGGGATCAGACCCCCAACCTTCTCGCCCTTCGCCGGATAACCTGTTACATGTATGACCATAACGCACCGTTCATAAACAGCAAGACTTCACCGAACAAATGACCCAAGAAATCCTTGTAACCGGTTCGAAAGCAATCAGCTTTATCTGAATATCAACTTTCAAAATGATATAACCGAAAGCACCGGTACACACCAATCAAAACTTCTTTAACTCCCTGATGAGAACCGACGAAAGTAGTTGTTTTAAGCAAGAATCGGGCGTTGAAATGACTGCTTCCATACTGTTCGGCCCTGCGCGTGTAGAAATTATTAGCATCGCGCCAGAAATCCAGTGACTGGTCGGTAAGACACGAGCCAGGTGGACAAGAACATCGTCCGTCAGCCATCGGTCTGCACTACACTACACCTACACACAGAACCTTCATAAAATTAGCAAACAAACTGTTTTGGAGCAGTAGCCGAAACACGGCGAGTCAGGTAAAGAGAAACTAGTGAGAATTAATTTTTAGGAAACTCGAAGTCACAGCCAGATCAAATAGAGCACCCGTAACAGTGAGAAATAAAATCACAGCCAACACAACCGAGCAAACTGAGATCATTTAGTTGGTATTCACACAACATCCGCACGTCATACACTACCCTAATTTTCAATAGCAAAATGCACAGCAGCGCTTAAACACAGACCGCATCTGAATCAGTCACCGGCTCTTCTCGCTGCAGAATTAATAAGCGTTTAAAAATCAAAACATGACGGTTTTCTTCAAAACGTTATATTATAATGATGAAACATAAAGGGCCCGGGTGCCTCACCCGATCGACCGATACTATACTAAGTCTTGAACGTCTATACCCCATCGCCGGTCGGCGCCTACCCTCAGGAAATCTTGGCGACCTGTTTTAGTCCCCAATTGCTTAAGCCATACGCCCCTACGCGACGCAATTGAAAAATCAAATTTCAACAAATTTATCACCGGCACCCTGGAGAGGGGTAGTAGAACAGGAGATCTATACCGGTACAAACAAACAATTTCTCCGTTCAGTTCACCTGAACGGAAAATTTTGAACACAATTGCGAGCCAACAAGCCGACATTTTTTCCTGCAAATTTGTCAGCCACTACAGTTTCTACAAAAGAAACTATAGACCGATTTACAAAACAAACGGCCAAGAATTGGGTTCACAGAAACGTTTCAGATTTTTCCATTCAGGTGAGCTGGACGGAAAAATTGCTTGTTTCTACCGGTATAGATCTCCTGTTCTCCTATTCTACTACCCTCTCCCCATACATGCAACAGGCCCGGGGAGGGGGCTGGGCTAAAAAAACGCTCAAAAATCGCAGTTTTTTGGCTAAAAATCGCTAAAAAACGCAAATTTGGGCTAAAATACAACAAAAAGTTGCAGTTTTACAGGCGATTTTGGCAATTTTTGTCTCTGAAATTGTAAAAAATCGCAAAAATTTGCTCAAGAAATTACTTGCCGGAAAAATCGGAGGGGGTCGGCAAAATCGTCTGGGGGGTCTGGCCTAAGTTGGGTGGGAGGCAGACCCCCTGTTAATGCCTCTCCCTGAAAAACTCAAACATCTCCATTTTTGTTTTGTGCGATGCGATGCGAGACCAATATTACTAATGCCAATGCTTAAAAATAAGAAACTGCTGAATTGTGAGAGCGGCTCAGTCGTTATTGGACCAGAAGCAAGCGGCCACCATCTCAGTGAGCAGGAGAATAGCAGTTATGCCGATCACAAGCCAATAGCCGGTGCCAACGTAGCAAGTAGAGGGCAGGTGGAACGGACTGCCTCCGATGGCGCCGCTGTGAAAGCCGGCAGGCAGCGAGATGACGGCGCAGCAGAGAAAGACGAGAGAGAAGAGAGCCAGACTCCGAGCCACTCTCAGTCCACTGGCGGTCTGCTTGGCGAAACAGAGCATTCCGGCGCACAGCAGCGTCAGCGACGATATCACGATGCAGTAGAGGGCCAACTTCCACTGTCGAACCACCTTCACCTCCCAATAACAGGTCAGGTGCTCGGTGAGAGAGATGCGCACACAAGAGCGTACGAGGCCCAGACGGGCTGCACCTAAACACAGCCACAGCTCGGAATCAGTCTCCAAGTATTCGTTTAACCCTTTCCAAATCAAATGGTACGCCAAACCAAACGGCACCGATACCACATGTTGTTACCATACATCTGCGTCTGCACCCACCCACAGCCAGATGCTACGATCGGGCTCGATAAGGACAATTTTTCTGACAAGTAAATTTTTCAGCAAATTTTTTTGAATTTCAGACACCAAATTTGCCTGTAAAACAGTCCTTTCAGCTGCATTTAAGCCCAAATTAGCGCTTTTTTTACGATTTTTAACCGAAAATTGTTTTTCGCGATTTTTGAGTGTTTTAGTACCCTATCTCCTCCCCTAAATTGGAACACAGACCTCACCAGGTCGGGGCCAGACCCCTCAACCATACATGTCGGCCGGCGTGGCGGAGAGGAGGAGGTTCCAAAAACACCAATTTCTCTTAAATATCTGCAATGGAAAAGGCATATTCGGTTTCCAAATATTGTACGTTAAAACTGTTCTCAAATCTATTTTTGTTGTTCGTATATAGTCTCTCTGGCTGGAGAGACCCTTTGATTGTAAGTGGCCTGGTGTCTGTATTAACTGTATATTTGTCAGTCGTCGCCACTATGGTAAAACGAGCCAAGTAACAAAATGGAAAAAAATGGAGTTAAGCGCGAAAAACTATAGCTAAAGCACCTAAAAACGTTTTGGCGAAGGAACGAAGTCGAAATTCACAGTGTCAGGAGATACAGCCACGTAACCAGAGGCATGTGCACGGACATCATCACGTGATCCTGGTAAAATGAGCCAAGTGCTTTGTGCTTTTCCTGTTAGCTGACTTAATTTAACACAAGTGACACATGCAGAATGTTTTAAATGTACTTGTATTTTGGGTAAAAAATATTTAAACTGATATTGAAGCTAATTCACGAAAATGTAACAATTATTTTTAAAAAAGGCGATTTTCTCGATTTCCACTTTCTGTTACTTGGCTCGTTTTACCATAGTGGCGACGCAGTGTTCATAAAACCAGGTCGGCGTATCGCACCAGAAGAGTGGGCGTAAGGCACCTGGACAGTCGGCATAAAGCACCTACAGTTTGAGGCTGTTAGGTCGAGTAGGCGTGTGGCCCCAAGCCAGTTGTGCAAAAGCACCACCCCCAGTCGGCGTAGGGCACCAATTTAATTGTTCGGCGTCAGACACTAACACCGGTTTGATTCGAGCTTACCAGCCAAGGATTTCCGATGAGGTTGCGCGACCACCCAGTCAGGCAGAGAAAGAGCTACGAAAGCTGACAACGAACAGACGATAAAGAGCGTACCGCACGCTACATAACGCACTCTCACCATCTCACTTCCTCTAAAAAGGAACAACAGTTGCAATTGCAACAGCCAGCACAAATAATTTTTAATTTAAAACACCATAAGTAACCCGGGATTAGGTTGCCATACAGTAGCCAGCCCATACTTACCGTTTTTGTAGTCCATTGATGTTCAGGCATGGACGACTAAAAACTACTTTATTATAGGTAGGCCTATACTAATAATTATATTTGCTGGAATGGAATTATACAGGGTGTGCCAAAAAAAAACAACCCAGCAGAGTTTTTGCTGTAGCAACCGCAAATCTCAACCGATTTGAATGAATCCTTTTTTAAATGAAAGATAAATAAATTCTTGAAAGATTCATGTAACGTTTACTAAGATAGCCTGCTTAGTTCCTGAGATATTTGCCCTCAAAGTCAAAACAGAGATTTTGGCAGTGAACAAGAGTGATAAACACAACCCAGCAGATTGTTTACTTTTGCAACCATGAATCTTAACCGATTTGAATGAATCCTTTTTTGTATGAAAGATTGATAAATTCTTCAAAAATTGGTGCAATTTTTATTGAGATTCACTGCTTAGTTCTTGAGATATTTGCCCTCAGAGTCAAAAACAGATTTTGGCAAAGAACAAGAGCGATTCCGTTGCACTTCATAATAAAGCAGATTCCTACTGCTGGGGGCTAATGACACTTTACTGTTGAAGTGAACCGAGTTTATGTGTCACCAGTGAAGCCTCCAATAGCCCTCAACAGTAGCAGGAATCCGTTTTATTACGAAGTTCAGCGGAAAAATATAAATTCCCTCTTGTTCACTGCCAAAATCACAGTTTTGATTTTGAGAGTGAATATCTCAGGAACTAAGCAGAGTACATTAATAAACGTTACATCAATCTTTCAGGAATTTATTTATCTTTCATTTAAAAAAGGATTCATTCAAATCGGTTGAGATTTGCGGTTGCTACAGCGAAAAATCTGCTGGGTTGTTTTTTTTGGCACACCCTGTAGCTACACAAGATTAACCTAGAAAAGAAAACCAGTTTTTCCATGTGACAAGGTCTACCTTAGATGCATATTTCGGCGCATTTACTTACTTTTAAAGATCCTTGAACAACAAATTTAAAAAATGGAAAAAAAGAAAAATATACGCCATCGCGACATCCCTTTACTAAAACATCTTTAGCATTCGAATGCGCTGACAGATACGTCTGCCCAACAGCATATGGGTAGATATGATGCTTTGCTATCGATTCAGCATAAATATAACAATCTTCGTCCAAGCCCCAGGACAGGACCGTGGCCCTTTTAAACAAAGAAATGGCTAAAAATGATCTACACTTCAAACACTAATCGGCGCAACTAGTGATCGCCCTACCATTATTTCTCAAAAAATATCAAATAAATGGCAGATCTTCCCCGCCCGGACCTGTTGTAAATAAATAATGGTTTAAGCTTAGCTTATGCTGCCTTAGTTTAGGTTTAGGCTCAGGCTTTGTACGCAGAAGAAACGCCCAAATAGCACAGTTTAACATTGATCTAAAGGGACGTCTAATATCTAATGGGAATCTAATGTCGTGTGAGTGTATAGTGATAGTGAGTGACGTATTGTACGTATCTTAGCGCTCTTTTGAAGTGTGACCGATGTTTGCATATTAAAATGGCCTTTATTAGCGCTGACACCCTTACTGGAACCCGCGCGTACTGCTAGGTTTATTTTTAGCGCGCGTTGCCTTCGTAAATCATGGAGTGCTTTCTTGTAACCTCTGTTCTCTCTGCAAACTGTTGACCGGTCAATCGTCATACTACCACCGCACGGCGACTCGACTCAGCCACCGCGTCGTTTAAGTCAGTAGTTCGGAAGTTGCATCTGGGTAGGAATATGTTACAAAATTACGTCTTTAAGCTACACAGCTTTGGAAATTTATACTTTAACATAAAAGTCTAAACCGCCAAAACCACACTTGGACCTTATCGGTACGGAACACGTATGACAAAGGCGCGGCTTTCTAGATTCGACGCACTAAACCACGAACATGAAATCATGCATTTTATGCCCAACAGAACAGACCTACCAACCAGTAGGGGACGAGCGTTTATCAGTAACAGTGAATCAGTGAGGTGGGAGTGAGTAGAAGAAACTAGAAGAGTTGTCGAATGAATCCATCTCCAGAGCAAGAGTACAGGTGTTGACCATCACTAGCCATGTCATACACCCTTGAGGGGTCAATCCAGGCTGCTGAAGGTTCAAATTGCGGCACTGCGCTTGACCAGTACATCACAGCTCCGAGGTCTACCAAACATACTTACTTATCGGCTCAGTGCAGTTGACCGCAACTTACGAAATGCGGCATAAAAGCCGTCGTCAGTGGTGGTCAGAATTCTGTGAACTGGGCCTATGCCTGTCTTTCCCTCGAGTAAAGCGTGCCTTGAAAATAGTGTTGCTTCAGATGGAGCTCGCATGCGCTTCCGTGTCCGTACCTGGGTTGTCTGATGTCAAAGAAATAAATGGTGCCATTCTCAGTACCACAGATCACACGAGATTGAGACAGTTGCTCACACGAACGCACGTCACTGTCGCACGTAAATGTAGCCGCCTGGAACGAGCAACGGTTACTGTATACAGTACGTATGTTGACTGATCTCAGCACCACTGTTTAGATCGTACATGAAAAGATTGGCATTGTCCTGCTGTCCATACATAAACAGTTTTTCTTTAAAAGCTGTAACAAGAACTGACATTTAGATAAAGCGTTAGTCTTCGTTTAGTGTTGCGTGCAACGGATAAATTTTGAGAACGGTAGTAAATTAGCGTCGAAAGTCTGACAATCAAATCGTAGTTGAGCCGAACATGAAGACTGCTTGTTCTGCATAAGCAAGAGTAAACCGTACCAGGCTCTGTTTGAACGCCTGCCACAGTGGTGGAAGGCGCCGAGTAATCGACGGAGGAGGAAAGAACGCGTACAGTCCACACGCCAAATTTGGACTCATCATCATCTGTCATTTCGTCTTCGTCCGTCTGCGCCTCTGCTTTCTTTGAACTTTTACTTTTTCTTTTTTTCTTCTCTTTATTTGCTTGCTTTCTTCTGACTTCTGCATCAGTTTCGGCGTTTTTCACTTTTATGTTTTGGACAGCGACGTGTGTGAAAATTTCTTGACCGGTCGAATAGTCCCACAGCTTAATGGTGCCGTCCTTGCTACTAGACATAAAGTTCTGTCTGTCCTCCATGAATGTGAAGTCAGTAATGCCTGTAAGCAAACTTGCATTTCTTTAGTCTGGTTAGCTGCTGCCAGTCTTGCCTTTAGAATGGCCTCTGAATGTGGCCACGCATTCTTGCCTGTTGGCGTTCCAAATCTTCATGTCACTGTCTTTACTACCCGTCATAATTAGTTCCGTAGCCGTCAAAAATTGACAGCGCGTTACGGGCGGGGCATGAATTCTGATTTTCTGCTAAAATAGACCAGAGCACCACACCGTGTAGGTATGAGAATTGCAGACTCACAATCACTTCGCCGGTGTCCGATTGGAAGAGAAAAAACAGACTACGACTGTTAGCAGCTATCCCGAGTCCCTCCGGGCAAAAATCAATGGTGGTCACCTGAAAACACTGTCCAGCTTAAAAAGCACGGAAAAACAGGTGAGCGTACCGATTTCGTTTGTTTATCCAGTCTGTACTGATTTGTTGGTTGACGGGTGATCGGCAGTTGAGAGAGTGATTCGATTTCACTAGTCATAGCACACGCGCACAACACAACACAACACACAGTACCCACAACCAACCATGCTGTGCTTCACAGCACACTTTTTTACTTTTCAATCTTACTATACGTAACCTAACATACATGGCAAACTTGTGGAGTAAACCTAGGCCAAGATTGAAAAACCAAACTCTTATCTGACTCCGGAACGATCTGGCAGCCACTGCTGACTGTTCAACCTTGGAGTTGTCTGTCTGAGCATACGGTATCCGCTACTTCAATGGCTTGTTTCAAGCGCAGATTGGACAAAGATGAAAACAGACTAAAAGTATTTTTACTTGGCTGGTAGTATTCAAAGTGCAGCGAACACAAAGTTCTGATTTGTGACAATAATTTTGTACTGGCCAGGTGTTCGCAAGTTCGCCACTGCTTTACGTACGAGTGCGATTTGTTAGTTAAGACTTTTACGCAGCCGCGTTCTCAAACGCGCAGAAATGCAGAGATCGCTGCGTCAGTCTTCCTTTTAAAGGGCATCATTTGAAAATAGATTTAAATTTGGCGCCTTTGTGATGACAGGTGTTCTGTACGACGAATCAAAGGAAACTCAACATCTGAGTCATGCTATGTGAGGCAGGCTAGTTGCGCCACACATCTGCAACTATTATTTGGACAATGTGTCATTCATAGAAACAAACGTGTGTTAGAAAAGTCTTCATCATTCATTGGTCACTGAAAATGCGTACAACATACGCTCATCTGTGTTTGGGGTTGTGTTCCTCCAAAGTGTCATCATTTCTGTTTCTGTCACCGAACTTAGATCTTTCTGTTTACTGCAGTGGTCAGTCAGTCACAACCATAACGTATTGCATGTTGTTGGGAAAGCTTACGTAGACGGGCTGCGAAACCGCATCTCCTTTGTCGTTTGTAAGGGGGGTCTAGGCGTCCATTAAAGCAGTAATATGGATTCGGTCCCCCAGCGTAGTACGGAAACTGCTGCTCTTGTGATCCGACATTCCTCATAAGACCGTAGTATACATTTGCAAATATTAGTGTAGGCATACAGGGGTCGGGGGTAAGGGGGGTTTACCCCCTCGGCAGGCCATACCCCCAACGCCCAGCCCCCTCCCGGAGGGAGAAAATTTTCGCTTATTTAAGGCAAAATATAAGCGTTTTTTACTTTTTTGGTCCCCCCCCCCCCCGAGGTCTCCAGACCCCCTCCAGATTTTTCCGACCCATGTATGAGTGTAGGTGGCCTAATTTCAAAGAAACAAACAAACAAAGTTTATTCAAGATAAGACTCCAATTGACCTCGGTTTTAGACTGGGAGGTCTGGGTTTGGGCCGATTTCCGGCTCTAATGGCCGCCAAAAATTTGGGTCGGTCTCCACAGAATCGTCGAAAACCCTTAAAAATAGGTAAAAATTTATCCGGATATTTGCAGAACTGTACAATGGAATTGAATATTTACTTATTGTCTGCAAATGTCGCCATTCTACTTTACATGTGTCTTAAAATGGCCAATTTTCCAAGCTTCTCAGACTACCAGAAGAAAACCTAGCTAAAGAATCGATTTCTCCAAAACAACCATATAGTGCTGTTTATAGTACTCGGGTATTTTAATAGCACTCTACAAAATCTGCTCTAAAAGAAACTAACACTAATATGTTAAGGTTCCTTACTTACATCAGAATCTCTATAGTTGCATTATCTACCGTTTTTCTTCATACAAACAAGGTTTTTACCACCAAAAATACTGTAATATTGGCACGTTTTGTATTGATAACTGCTCACTTCGGAATGAAAATCTGTCTCGATTTATAGTACCCGGGGTACTATAAATAGGGTGTACTATAAACAGCACTATACGGTAAGCTAATAACGTTTTGAGCCTGTGGCTGCTGTCGAAATTCAAACTTTCCTTTCACAACTTCAAATTTCTAAGGCCTTATTCAGAATATTTTATATAGGGTGAAAAGAGCTTGTCTGCGCACAGTGAGAAATTTCGACTTCCTTTATAAACGACAGAATGTGGCAGGTAAACGATACTAAAAAGGCTAAAAACATATTTTATTACAAGTTTCAATGGTTAGATAGAGGTCTTCTTCATTGTTTAACAGGACGCGCAGCTTCTATATTTTTTTTCTCGGCCTAGTTGTCCGCAGCGGTTTAGCCCACCCAAGTTGCATAGAATTGAATTGTAAGCAGTAAAGCATGATGCTTATTTGTCCGTTTTATAAGTTTATGGTAAGAAATGAACTGTTTACACCGCATACAAAACGTTAAGATTCAAAAATTCAAGAGCAGACAAAATTTAGGTAAACTATTCGCACCTTAAAAGCGCCAAAAAAGCCGTTTCTTCATTTCGCGGAGTAGCTGACGGAAATGGTTCATATCATTATATTGCCCTTAAATTTAGACAACCAATTTACCTAAAGCGGATCCCTAAATCTCTTTTTCTGTTGACACCGTATAGCAGAGAGTAGGTTTTTTAATTAAAGAAATCGTCATTCTTGAAGTGCCTAACCGTGCTCCTATCAAGAGGTACTTAAACAAAAGTTTGTGCTGGAAGACTTAATTTTATCAAAATTGATCGTTTCATCACTTGTTTGCCGCAAGAACATCGCTTTATTCGGAAGAAAATGGCCGCCGCGTGAGGGGCTCAAACCGACCCAAATTAGGTACAGTTTTTGGCGCAAAAGCGCGCTACCGTAGGCGAAAGACGGGCGCATTACTCGCGCGTCATGAAGATTTATAGAAAATGGTTTGCTGCGTTAGATAGCCTTCGAATTAAAACACTGCTGCAACTTATTGAAAATATAAATTAAACTTTAAAAATATAGAAAATCTTATTCTGAACTACAGGGTGTCTCAAAAAAATGATCACATTTCTTTTTACTGCCATTTCCGCAAATGTTGACCAAATAGGCTGAAATTTGGATCATAGATGCTAACATTCGGGGTATTTTATGTGTTAAAGTTTGGTGCACTAGGCTTGACTAATTCTCGAGAAATTTAAAAAAAAGTGAAATTTGGTAATTTCAATAGCGAAAGCTGGTCACCGAAAAAACGTTACATTACATTATCGCCTAAACTCTAACGATAGCGTTGGAGTTCATGCGTCAACTTTTTACACACGAATTACCCTGAACTTCTGCATTTACACTCCAAATTTCATTCAATTCCGACAAAAATTACAAAAGATACAAGAAAAGGAAATGTTTTCATTTTTCGTGACCGGCTTTCACTATTGAAATTACCAAATTTCACTTTTTTTGAAATTTCCCGGTAATGAGTCCAGCCTAGTGCACCAAACTTTAACACATAAAATTCCCCGAATTGTGCCACCTATGATCCAAATTTCAGCCTATTTGGTCAAAATTTGCGAAAATGGCAGTAAAAAGAAATGTGATCATTTTTTCGGTGACCGGCTTTCACTATTGAAATTACCAAATTTCACTTTTTTGAAATTTCTCGGGAATGAGTCAAGCCTAGTGCACCAAACTTCAAGAGTGATAAATAACGACCCAGCAGAATTTTTACTTTTGCAACCATGAATCTCAACCGATTTGAATGAATCCTTTTTTGAATGAAAGATTGATAAATTCTTCAAAGGTTGGTGCAATTTTTATTGAGATTCACAGTTCTTGAGATATTTGCCTTCTAAGTGGAAACAGATTTTGGCAAAGAACAAGAGCGATTCCGTTGCATTTCATAATATAGCAGATTCCTACTGCTGGGGCTAATGATACTTTAGTGTTGAAGTAAACCGAGTTTCTGTGTTACCAGTAAAGCCTCCAATAGCCCTTAGCAGTAGCAGTAGCAGGAATCCGTTTTATTACGAAGTGCACAATAATAAAAAAACCCTCTTTGTTCACTGCCAAAATCACTGTTTTGAATTTGAGAGCCAATATCTCAAGAACTAAGCAGAGTTTATTAATGAAAATTTCAGCAGTCTTTTAAGGATTTATTTATTTATTTATTTATTTGGCGCTTTACCCACCACCAAGAACATCCAATGCAAGCACAGGCACTAATGTTACAAAACATGTAAATACATTGTACATTGTATCAATATATTACAGTCGATTGGTATGTTACTATACTAAAACTAGTAATCAGACTAATAAACATAATTCTAAAAATCTATTTTATAAACTCAAAATACAGTAAAAATAAAATAAAATATTGGAAGGCACTATGCAGTTACGATTACAGAGACAAAAATTTAAATTATAAACAGACACGTGCATAATAACAACGATATACAAGCGATACCAGAACGCAAACATTTGTGTACATTTAAACTACTTACATTAACCATTTGTATGTACATACATTAGTGCGGGTGTATTGATTTTACACTGTAAGAATCAGATCTGTGGGAAGGTGGGGGAGGGAGAGAGGCGGGCCTATTCAGACTTTTTATCTTTCATTTAAAAACAGGATTCATTCAAATCGGTTGAGATTTGCGGTTGCTACAGCGAAAAATCTGCTGGGTTGTTTTTTTTTTGGCCCACCCAGTGATCAGCACGGGCCATCTATACGAACCGTTTTTCCGTACCAAATCTACTAGAGATTCGGGAGTCCGAATCCATATTACCCGTTTCTACGTTTCGCCTTCCCCTTTCTTTTGGCATGAGCACCCATTGCGCAGATTAGTGTTTCTAGTCTAGATCAGTTTTGGCCAATTTTTCGTTTCAAACGACCAAAAGTCATGGGGTTCGGACGAAGATTGTTATGTTTATGCCTATCGATAGCAAATTGTCACATCTACCCAGACGTCCTTGCGCCCGCATATTTGTTAATGGGTTTGAATGATACCATTGATTTAGAGTAGGTTGGCCTAATTTAGGTCGGAAAACCGACTTTTTCCCTTCTTACTCTCTACTACGTTGACGTATATAAATCCGCATTTCGTAGAAAAGTGTCTAAATTCAAGGGCCATCTAACGCATCAAACCATTTTGTACATATCTTCATGGTGCGCGTGTAATGCGCCAGTCTTTCGTCTTCGGCAACGCGTTTAAGTGGACCTAATTTGGGCCGATTTGAGCCCCTCGCGCGGCGGCCATTATTCTTAGAATAAAGCGGTTTTTTGTGGTAAAAAAAGTGATGAAACGGTCAATTTTAATCAAATTAAGTCTTCCAACACAAGATTTTATTTAAGAACCACAAATATAGCATGTTTTACTGCTTACAGTTCCATTCTATGTAAGTTGGGATTGGCTGACCTAAATTAGGTCCACCTACTCTGGTAAGTGGATGCGTCAAATCATTGTTTTCATTCTTTATATTTTTTTAATTTGTTGTTCAAGGAACTTAGAAAGTGAATGCGCAGAAATATGCTAATCCAAATCCAAATCGGTCGTCACTGAGCCTGTGCCTGTTCTACCACCAGATCGGGTGCGAATAAAATTTGATTGATGCGTCTAAGGTAGGCCTACTGACACGGGAAAATCGGTAGCTATCTTTAAAAAGATGAGCTAGAAACGTTTGTTTTTATTTTTCGTAATTTAGATGGTCGTTTAAAGCGAGCTAAAGTCCTGGGGTTTGGACCCCAATCTTTCTAACTGTGCTTATTCTGTAGCTAGAGCAGTTGTCCACCTATCCCCACTTGCGCGCTAAGCTCTGCGCATGAATTTTATAGCAAATCTAGCTAGGTGTTGTTCCAGGGGAAATCGGCCGATAATCGATGAAGTACGGCGATATGACGAGAGCGCGTAGTCTGAAGTAGCATGCAGTAATTAGTTGTTGGTGTGTAAAATAATAATCAGGAGATCGAAAGCAGTCGTTTGATACCAGATTTGATTGTGTTTGTTACAAATTTACAATCGGAGTACTCTTGCCATCTGGCAAAAAAATAGCGTTTTCTACTAAACAAACAGTCCGCTGAAATGGGCTGAGGGGAAAACAGCCACATTGCACAACTTGTCAGTTCAGTCACCCAACCCAAGCGAAAAAACTACGAAATTTCCTTTGTTCTTTGTGTTTTCTAAAGGTTAAGGAGAATGTTTGTTGTTCTGTTGTTGTGTTGACTGGGTTTGGCAACTTCCCCTCCTAAATTTGAAGATTTTTAGTTGAGGAAGAAATTTTCTGTACTGACTTGCGTAGATAAATGTGACTGAAAATTTGAGAGATTAAATTTTACCTACCTACCAACTGCTAACTAACTATTAATTATTTTGACACGTTTATAAATTGTAGCTTGCAGACATAAAAGATTAGTGCATATTTGGATGGTGTCAGCGATGTCGTCAGGCGACGGGCCGGGAGTGAAGCGAGGGTTGAACGTGAATGCGCCCGTGTTCGTGCCGAACGCCAATGCACAGGTGTTTGTTCCCGGACGTCCCACGCACGATACGTCCGACCAGCCAGCCACTGAGCAAACCTCCACCTCTCAGCCATCCCAGCTTTCTTCCAGTTCTCTTGGTACGTCCATCCATTCACTGCTCTTGCTAACTGATCACTAATAAGGTTCTTTCTTCGCCAGCGATGTCTGCGCTGCACTCAGGTGGCTTATCTTCTGTTCTTGCTGCGTATTGTGCTTTAATCCTTGCGATGCACGGACCAGGTGGCCCTTGGGCGTACCCAGTGATCCTGGGTTAGTAGCCCAGTATAGCGATCGACCGGAATTCCGGTTCCTGCCAGGCAGTTACGGTGCTGAAGGGTGCCGGAACCGGAACTTTTTTATTTTTTGCTCTTGTTGCGTTATGCCATGCGTTATCCCATGCAATAACGTTATTCACTATTAGTAAATCACCTAAAATCTTTTTTTTTGAAAACATTTTATATTGATATCACTACTTTTTCCCATAAGTGCACACAAACGTATCGGTAATTTACTGCGGCTCAAATAATGGTGCTACAGTAGTTTCAGATGGAAAATTTCAGTTGTTTCGATATTTTAAAGCCGAAATTTAAAAAAACATAGGTCTTAAAGAGATAGGAGCTAAACCTAAAGAAACGCAAAATTATAAAGGGTGCATACATGTACTAGGGGGGTTGGGGGGTTACCCCCTGCTGGAAAGGCCAAACCCCCCTCACCCCCCCCCCCCGAGACAGCTTGAGGGACCCCTCCCCTCGACCAAAAATACAAGTACTAGTAGTGGCTCAAGTATTAACAAACTGGGTCAGAACTCACTAATTTTTAGCCTAAAACTCACTTGAAAAGCCTTTGGAAACCGAATTTGGCGTTTCCACTGCTGATATTTAAGAAAAATCGGTGTTTTTGGAAGCTCTTTTTGTCATTTTTTGCTTGTTTTTAGCTTTTAAACGCTATTTGGCAGCTTAAAATAGCGATTTTTAGCGTCCTTATTGAAAAAAACGTGCTAAAAACGCATTTCTATGCGTTTTGGAGCTTTTCGAAATTTGGGACCCCCACCTGGGCGAAACCCCCCTCGACCCCCCACCTGAGGAACCCCCCTACCCCCCTCCCCCCAGGTCGGCCCGGAGCTGTTACATGTATGAAAGGGTGTATGAGGGGTCCTGTATGGGGGAGTGTAGGATTCTCTGAGAAATCACTGAATTAAGACTAAATCTATGTTTTTAGTGCTTAAACAGTGCGTAAACTCTCTTTGGACGTGTAAAACAGTAATGTTTCATGGTTGTAAAGTACCCTGTAAATAACTGTCTCCTGCAGTTTTCAGCTAGAATTTTTGGTTCTTGGAGCTGTTTGGAATTTTCGGAGGACCCTCCCGGAGGGAGAAAATTTTCGCTTTTTAGGCGTTTTGGGACTTTTCCGGGACCCGAACCCGAGAATACCTCCTCACCCCTGCCTCTCCGGATTTTTCTGGAGGGGAGCGTGCCAAAAAGTGAAAACAAATGTTTAGCGGATGAGTGAGGAAAACTGGTGTGCTAAGTGTGGCTAGCGCTGATTAGTGGGATGCAAATAATTTTATGAAAATAAAAGCTAAAGGTAACTCTGTCTTCATGCAACGATGGTTTCTCAAATAGCAGGAAAATAATCAAAGTCCACTTGAGGGAAAGAGAGCAGTGGACTGAGGGAGCTGAGGTGGCATCGCTTAGGTTTGACGCGAATTGTTGGTAGAGCTGGACTGGCTGAGATTGAAAAGCAGATGGTGGGTGGTGTGTAAGAGCAAGTATTTAGTGGACCCGTCTGTGACTCCAGTTGCCAATGGAATCCCGCCAGTGGAGGCGGACGCGGCCAGTGGTTCAGACGAAAAGCCAGAAGAGAACGCTCAACAGAGTTCTCCTCCTCCTGACCCCTCTTCAGAGCATATCGATGAACGTTAGTCACTCACTACCACTTTCTTTCTTATTTAGCCCTGGAATTTGAAAACCCTGTCAAACAGTTGCTAGACTTGCTATAGAATGGCAGAGCCTTGAGTTGATTGTGCTAAGGAATTTCAAGAGAACAACAGATTATTAGAACGTTTTCATCTACCGTTAAGTGAACAGAAAGCAGGTTTAGGCCAATTTTTATTTTGCTAAGATGTTTTCACCGTAATTTCGAGCCGAAAACAAAAACTCACGACTGAACTCTTTACATGCCGACAGTTTTCTTAAGGAGGTAAAATTTTTACACTAAAACAGAAAACCTGCTGACCCTGCTAGCGTTGGCGACGGCATATGGTAGGAGTGGTGTGTTTAAGCAGATGATTGGGAGAAGCACCAAGTAGTGGAGGAGGAGTCTAACGGGTCGGCCGAGCCAGTGCCGTCTGCCCCAACCGTGAAACGAAAGAAGTCGCCGACTGCTGAGGAAGCTCAAGATAGGAAGGAATACGTGAATGTAGTCTTTATCGGCCATGTCGGTGCGTCTCTCTCCGTCCGATTGCTAATCAGCCAGCTACTGGGTTTCAGACGCCGGCAAGTCCACGATCGCCGGCCATATAATGTACTTGACTGGAATGGTGGACAAAAGAACCATGGAAAAATATAAACAAGAGGCCAAAGAGAAGAACAGAGAGACTTGGTAATAAATGAGAGAGCTCTGTTACCTTGTGTCTAAGTAACGGTTCGTCTGATGTGCTAGGTATCTGTCGTGGGCGTTGGACACCAACCAAGAGGAGCGAGACAAGGGAAAGACGGTGGAAGTGGGTCGCGCTTACTTTGAAACCGAAAAGAAACACTTCACTATTCTGGACGCTCCCGGCCACAAGTCGTTCGTGCCAAACATGATCAGCGGTGCCAGTCAGGCCGATCTGGCTGTTTTGGTGCTGCTTTTGTTTTTGTCACTGATTGCTTCGTTTGTTGACGCTCTTGTTCAGGTGATCAGTGCTCGCAAAGGCGAATTCGAGACCGGATTCGAACGCGGCGGCCAGACGCAGGAGCACGTGGTTCTGGTGAAGACGGCCGGCGTAAAGTACTTGGTGGTTCTGGTGAACAAAATGGACGATCCCACTGTTGAGTGGAAGAAATCCAGGTAATCACTTGGCAGATGACTCGGCTTGCTCTGTAAAATAATTCATCAAAGCAAATCACTCTCTGGCTGATCAGCTATTTTATTTCTATTCACCTACACCTACTACGCCGAACTCAGTTGACTCAGTGGTTAGCTCACTGCCTTGAGTCACGGTGGCCCACGCATCCGTTAGTAGTGGTTGCAGTGCAGTGGGTTCGAAACCAGTTTGACTGGAATTAGACTTAGCAAAGCCCAACCCAAGCCACCGGAAGCCAGTGATGGCAAGTAGATAAATGGGTACACCGTCGGGTGGAAAGCTAAAGGGAGCCTGTGCGCAATGCCGGTCCCCGGGCCACAGAATGGGTTGACCCCCTCAGGCCCCTCTCAGCGGCCGCTACCTCCCTCAGGAATTTTTTGGAAAAATTTTTGTATAGAAAATTGCGATAAAAATATGCCTGGATTAGGTGTAAATAAGCTCAGAATACTTTATTTTAACTTATTTTAATGAAAAATAGGCAAAAAAACTTTGATTTTAGCCAAAAAAATCGGGCTTTTTGGCTTACCACCCCCTCAGGAAATGAAAATTCTACCCCCACAGCCAAAATGCTAGTCCATGTCTGCGTCTAATTGCAACTAGGCATGCGAGTACTAGCTTTAGCTTAACTACGCCGAACAATTTTGTGGTCGGTCGACTTTGATTTTGACAGACGCTAACGAACACAAGCTTCTCTTAGAAAGGACGAACACAACAAGTAGAAAACACTTGTTCGTCTCTCTTGTGCTCGTATGTGCACGCCACTCACAAGCATTATTATTGTTCGCCGAAGGATTAGTCTCAGAGACTAGTGTTAGCTGTTGAACACCGAAACGGCCCATTTGGAGAGGGTGAAGTGGTTTTTCATTTAGATTTGACGAAATCAAAGATAAACTGACGCCTTTCCTCAAGAAGTGCGGATTCAACCCGAAGACAGATATTGTGTACATCCCGTGCAGTGGCTTGACTGGTGCCTTCATAAAAGAGAAGCCGCAAGATGCGCAGTGTTCCTGGTACAAGTAAGTGGCCGATCCACTCTTTCTTGTTGGTAGTAGCGTCTCTGATTTAGTGGGCCCTGTTTCATCGAATACATAGACTCGATGGCTCCGATCAGAACGATGGGTCTGGCCGACCAGCCGATCAGAGTGGTTCTGGTGGACAAATACAACGTGCGGTCGAACCAATACGTTCTTTCTCCGTCTACAGTTGGCGTAGATTTCAGGACATGGGCACTATCGCTTTAGGCAAAGTCGAATCTGGCACGGTGTACAAAGGTCAAAACTTGTTGCTCATGCCCAACAGAGTAGGTCTAGGTTTAAGGTGTATCGGGCTAACTGAGAGGTGTTGCAGACGGCTGTGCAGGTGCTGCAGCTGTGGTCGGACGACCAGGAGACCGACGAGGTCACTCCTGGGGAGAACATAAAACTGAAGATGAAGGGCGTAGAGGAAGATGACATTCTGTCCGGATTCGTTCTCTGCACTTCCGATGACCTCTGCAAAACCGGTCGCATCTTTGACGCACAGGTTGCTTCCTCTCCAACTCACTCTGGGGGTCAAATTTAGGGTGCATTTGCTCACAAGTGTGGCCGCTATTTTTTGGTTGGGCGAGTCCACAGTTACCAGCATAAAGTGTTTGAGATGGGTGGGTCGGTGGAACCATGCATGGGCCCCGAGGTATTTGCACACCCCAACTTGGGCTCGACACCCCAAACGACCCCACCTAGCTGCCCACCTGGAGCCGACTTTTGTTCCTGACCCCACTCACCAGAATCACCGCAACCGGCAGGCCCAACCCCAACTTGGACTCGACACCCCCAACGACCCCACCTAGCTGCCCACCTGGAGCCGACTTTTGTTCCTGACCCCACTCACCAGAATCACCGCAACCGGCAGGCCCAACCCCAACTTGGACTCGACACCCCAAACGACCCCACCTAGCTGCCCACCTGGAGCCGACTTTTGTTCCTGACCCCACTCACCAGAATCACCGCAACCGGCAGGCCCAACCCCAACTTGGACTCGACACCCCAAACGACCCCACCTAGCTGCCCACCTGGAGCCGACTTTTGTTCCTGACCCCACTCACCAGAATCACCGCAACCGGCAGGCCCAACCCCAACTTGGACTCGACACCCCCAACGACCCCACCTAGCTACCCACCTGGAGCCGACTTTTGTTCCTGACCCCACTCACCAGAATCACCGCAACCGGCAGGCCCACCCCCAACTTGGGCTCGACACCCCCAAACGACCCCACCTAGCTGCCCACCTGGAGCCGACTTTTGTTCCTGACCCCACTCACCAGAATCACCGCAACCGGCAGGCCCAACCCCGAAATTTTACTACCCCAACTCATTTTTCCGGCCTATGTATAGGTGGAACCAAATTTGGGGTGAGCCAAAATATGGTTCAAGTACTAAAAATCCTCGAGTTTGTTTTAAATTTTCAAAAATAACAATTTTATCCATATGTAACAGGTTGTGTTGGTGGAGGTGTTGGAGTTTACCTTCAAGGTCGAAGTCCTGGCAGGTTTCGCCGAGGTAGCAGCATACAGTGTACATTACATTGTACATTGGCTGGCGGTTAGGGGTTTACCCCCTCGTCGGTAGGCGCTGCCCCCGGCCGCCCCTACCCCACGCTCTATGAAAATTTCGGTACGGTACTATTAGGCGACGCCGATTAGGCGATGGTACTATTAGGCGACAAAAAACATTAATAGATAATAGTAACAATTAGGCGGGCCTTCCGGATGAGTCAAGGGTCAACATGTTCAGCTGTAAGCCTAAATGCGCTGTTTTTAACTATGCATGGCTAAGTGGCACTAAAATCATGTCTCGTTAATCTTATAACTCGTTAACTTATAGCTAAACAAGCCACCTGTCCTGACTGTTTCTAACTCAGATCCTGGCAATTGCCCCTATTCCCCAGCTTGCGTCGAGCACGCGAGCGGCCGTCGGGTCGGCCACATATTTTTTGGGTTGCTATGTTCATTAACTTTGGATGCAGACGATCGCACTAATAACTTGCGGAAGTAGCTCACAGAGTTTCGCAGCGAGAATTGATGCTGCGCGTTCATCCATCTGGCGCTTTATAAATGTTCTGCGACATGCATACATGGGGCGGAAAAATGGGTGGGGTTGGGGGTAGTCAAAATCCGAAAATTTGAGGGTGGGCCTGCCGGTTTGGGGGACGGCCGCGGCGATTTTAGTGTGTGGGGTCAGCAGGAACAACAGCCGGCTTCAGGTGGGTGGGTAGGGTCGTTTGGGGGGTAGAGCCCAAGTTGAGGTGTGGGCAAACCCCCCCGGACCCCCCGCGGTCCATGTATGGCGACATGTGCAGAAATGTTTTCTACTCTACTAATGAGTGCTCAGTGAGTTGGAATTTATCCATCCATGGTGTTGCACTTTTTTTTAAATGAGTCCTTGAAATTGCTTTGCTATTTTGTTATATTTTGTTTTAATTGCTGTTGTGCTGTGCTGTTTGTATTGTTGTGCTCTGTTTTAGCGGTAACCTATGTTGCCGTACGGACTTATAGAAAAAAATTATTTCTGTCGCCTAATAGTACCGTCGCCTAATAGTACCGCTAAATCGCCTAATCGGCGTCGCCTAATCGGCGTCGCCTAATCGGCATCGCCTAATCGGCATCGCCTAATCGGCGTCGCCTAATAGTCCTGCTTCGTGAAAATTTTGGCAGCCATTTTAAAGCTACACCCACCCAACTGACCCCACCCACCAAAATGGTTGCGACCCCCGAATCGACCCAAAATATTCAGATTTTGACTACCCCCAACCCATTTTTCCGGCCATTGTATGTGGGTAGGAGTAAAAAATTTAAAAATTCCCAGAACTCAACTGAACCACATTTATCGGGACATTGGGATATCGTAAAATGATATCTGTCAGCCAGTACTGATTATTTTCAATTCTATCATGCATGTGCCGGAAAAATCCGGAGGTAGTGTAGGGGGAGTGTCCCCTAAAAAGTCCAAAAAACGCCCAAAAAGCGAAAATTTTTCTCCCTCCGGGGGTGAGGGAGGTGGGTATGGCCGGCCGAGGGGGTATTAGCCGGCGAGGAGAGGGTAAGCCCTCTCACCCCACGTTTTATGTATGCAATGTATCACTAAGACTAGAATACACATACACAGTACACGGCAACAAAAGGAAAAGATTACTAATTACAAAATAAATACAAATTCAAGTCAGAAACGCCTGAAAGTGAGTTTTTAGCACGATTTAATTAATAATAATAATAAGGCCAAAAGTCGTAATTTTAAGAAGTCTAATTGCGTCTAATAGTTAAAAACTAGCATAAAATGACAAAAGGGCTTCTAAATCACCTGTATATTTCTTGAATATCGGCACCGGAAATGCTAAATTCTACTTCCAAAAAAGGCATTTTGAAGCTAAAAATAATGATTTCGGAACAAATTTCTCTATAGTGGAGCCGCTTAGTTTTTTCATGAGGAATCCCTACTAAACTGTTTTGGGGCGAGAGCGAGTAGTGCATGTACGATGGAGTGGCATTTGCCGGAGGTGGGGAACGTGATGTGTGGTGAGTGAGAGATCAGAGAATCTGAGTGTTGCAGGTGAGCATTCTGGAGCACAAATCAATTATTTGCCCCGGCTATTCGGCTGTTCTGCACATTCATTCGGCCGTTGAGGAGATCACGGTCAAGGTGAGTTTGTTTGCTGTACTGGTGAAACTAAATTGCAGCTGCTTGTCTAGAACCTGTTGTGTTTGATCGATCGAAAGAAGGGAGAGAAGATAAAGGGAATTCGCTTTGTCAAACAGGATCAAACGTGTATCATGAGAATGGAGTCGGCCGAGACCTTCTGTCTCGAGGCCTACAAAGACTTTCCGCAAATGGGCAGATTCACGCTCAGAGACGAAGGTAAATTCTTAGCTAAGAAGAGACAATCAATGGTATGGTAACGGTGTGTAGGCAAAACAATCGCTATTGGCAAGGTGCTCAAGGTAATCGAGTAAGCGTTGTCGGGTTGAGGGGCAGCTCGTCGCTAAACAACAAGACCGAACAGGTTAATTGCCCTGACCGTTTTCTATGTCCAGCTGATGTGCTATCATTGGTTTTCGTCAACATCCAGTACCATGTACTTCTTACTTAACAGCGGTCTTGTTAATGGCGTCCACTTTATGGGTGATATGTAGTCGACCGTTTTGCTTTGAGCCGCCAGCCTTCTTTATTTCTCTTGTGACGATGCCAGACTTCTGGGGAGCCACGGCAAAGCGGCGACGTATAGTCAGTGGCTGTACTGGTTGTTTGTTTATCTGTGCGTTTCTTTCTTGGCAGTTGCAAAGTCGGTTATAATTAATTGAAAAATGAGTGAGCTGTTAAATTTTCTGCAAACTCCCGCTTGTGAGGGTATCAGTTTCTCTGTTATTTGCTGGTTAACGTTTCTTCGGTTGGTTAAATGATCATGAAATAATGGACGTGTGTGATCCGATGATAATGGTCTTTTAGGGAAAATTATTGTGAAGAAAGATTTTGTGTACTACCGGATTTCGCTACTTGTCATTAAAGTATTGGTTATGATGCCAATGTTGAACAAACCTATCTTGAACTATACGTCTGTTTACATGCATGCATAGGCCGGGGGTTTCCCACCCCTAATTTGGGATCCACTCCAACTACCTGAAGCCGACTTTTGTTCCCACTAAAATGGCCGCGATTCCCCAAACCGGTAGGCCCATCCCCAAATTTTTAGGTTTTGACTATAACAACCCAATTTTCCGGCCCATGTAAGTTTATTTGCGTTGTCACTTGCTCTGAAAGGAGCTGCTTTGATTGCGGAGTGGCTCAGTAAGTTTCTGTTTTGTGTGTCAAGGGTGTGCCCTGTCACATGAACCTGCGTGGTCGGAACGCTTAACTCAAAGTCCGTATCTTCTTGTTTGACTAGTTGCTCTTTTGACGGGTCGAGGGTATGCAAGCAGACATGGGCAAAGGGGGGTCTGAGGGCGGGTTGGCCCCCCTCAGGCTCTGACCTACCCCCCCTCAGCCGGCCGCTACCCCCCCTCAGGAATTTTTTGGAAGAATTTTGTATAGAAAATTATGATAAAAATATGCCTGGATTAGGTGTAAATGAGCTCAGAATAGCTTATTTTAGCTTATTTTAATGAAAAATAAGCAACAAAACCTTGATTTTAGCCAAAAATCGGACTTTTTGGCTTACCCCCCCGCCCCCCCCCCTCAGGCGCTCCTACCCCCCTCAGCCCCCCCTCAGGAATTGAAAATTCTACCCCCCCCCTCAGCCGAAATGCTAGCCCATGTCTGTATGCAAGTACAGTAGAGAAAGCTAACGGTGTACCAATAATGACAGCAAACGTGCAGGTAATGAATGAAATTTAGTTGTTAGTGGCAACAGGAAGGAAGGGCTTTCAGACTAGTCTGCAAATGAAATCCAAGAGCGAGCGACGACGGTGTTTTGGGCTCTCCAAATCGTGGTAGGCAGTGAAACGGATATATAACGGCGTAGCGTTGCACAACTCGCCTTTCTACGTGCTGAAAAACAATCAAACTCTTCAGTGCATACATGGCGAAGGTTTTGTGACGCAGAAAGAACAGGTTAGTTATTTTCGATTAGGCTACGTGTAAGTTTGCATGCTGATGTAAGCAAATGATCGAGCGTGCGTAAACTGTGCCACTGATCTCTTTGGGTTGCAAATATACGTGTCATGAGATCATAGTCAGCTATGAAGTATGCAGACCGCATTATGTATGATGGCCAGCTTTCAAATGCTTTAACTTCCGCATTTTTTACGCGAAATTCAAATTTTTCTTATTTTGTAATCGTTAGATGTGCGAGTCAACCAATAACGCCCGCTTATTAGCTGAGCATAGCCTAACAGCTAGTCAGAAACCGGTCGGGTCGAACGATTTGTGTAGTAGCCATTTTTTTGTTAAAATGCGTATCTTCTTTACTATTGCTTCGTTGTTTTTGTTTGTTATCTTTTCTGCCTAATTTTTACAACTTACAATCTTGTTAGAATTTTTTGTCCGGTCGTGCCAGCTTTTGCCGCGAATTAGAGGTACAAATTAGATTGAGCGATGTAAAGCGAAGTGAGTAATGCAATCAAGGTCAGTGAGACGGTGTGCCATTTGACAAAGGCGGCCCACAACAACTGGTCTTCCAAGTGCCAATTTCAATGCGAACTACGTCGTCGCCTTCTTAGGCCGCTCCGGCGCACCGCCAGCCTTTACTGTTGCCATCTTTTTACCCCTTTGCAGACCGATTTTACGGCTGCACTGTCAGGGCCATTCTAATTTGCTCTAACGCCACTCCTAATGTTCCTCCTATCCTCAGTACTCTCCGTTGCTCTCATTTGCTACGGTAAGTGGACTTTTGACTAATCTGTAATGTAATGCTTACCTTATTACTGACCTCACCAAAACAATAGCGTTTTCCTTAGTGGCTTTACTACTACGGCAGGCTTGCAAACTCCTATTCTCAAGTTGAAACCGGTTTCCGATCCTTTGCATAGTTGGCTGTTTTGAGTGGATTATCTGGTTACTCCGGAACACCTGACTGACACAAAAAGCGGCATTTTATGATCTGGTCACATATTCTGCATAGTTGTTATGAGTCATTAACACGGGACCTACCCCAGTTTGGTCAAAGTTTTATGGTCTTTCCATGTCGACACCAAATTCTGTGACTGTCTGATGGCGCCATAAATATGTTTTAACCTTGTTCTCAGACATGCCACTCCTGCAGAGGTTTCCAATTTCACCAAAAGAGTAGATATACCATTGTTGTTTTCTTTTCTTACTGTCGTAAAGGATTGAGTCTACACTCAAAAGAGGCGTATGACCGAGTTTTTTGTACTTCTTCCATTAAAAACGGTCTTACAGGGGCTGGCCCGTGATGTAAGTGAGTTACACCCTATCTACGATCTAAATTGCGCATTCTTGGCAGTATAATGTTAAAAAAGTTTGCAGTGTTTCCGTTTAAAAAACGTTGAAGTGTGTAGAGATTCGCTGCTCGAATATGGGTAATTAGCGCATTGAGTCGGAACGGTCGGGCACGCGACGTAAATTTTAACGTTCGAAAATAAATGCCTTGCCCAGTGTGGCTGTCCGTGCTGCAGGCTGTGGTGTTTTATAATTTTAGCGGTCATGGTCACGTTTCTCCAACTGTACGTACGTAGCAATTTTTAACAATTAACCGTGCACAGATTTGTAGTGACATTTGCCAGCCTTTCACTGTTCACGTGTGTCCGACCTTGACGGCTTTGTGTCAAAGTCATTGGACCCGGCTGTTCCGCGTCTCGGAGCAATCGAATTGACCAGTTCGGGTCAATACAATTACGCAATAGGTGGCGCGGCGGTCAAATTATACAAAGTTTAAATGATTAAGTATAGGGCAGGCAAACCAGCGCTACTTGTGACCCGGATGTCTATGAGAAAACCGATACCTGCTGCCCGCCCAGGTGCACTTCCGCCGCGGCAAGGCAATCTATTTTGATTACTCTGTTAAAAAGTGCTCGTATTTTAGCGCGGGGCCAACTACACTCACCTGCTTGCAAGTGCGAGCGCAGTTTCAGACCTGTTTGTGGCACCAACAAGAAAACTTACAACAATCTATGCAAATTAGAATGCGCACAGCGGCTCTATCCAGGTGCGCCGACTACTCCCTCATGTGGCACTGGCAACGTACTGTTCTATGCAAATTTCAGAGTTGCGACTGGCTTACAAGGGTACGTGCTGTCCAAAGCCGTGGTGTTCCCCTCACAAGGAACCTCTATGTGATAATCACGGTAATTGTTCTCGTGTTTGTTGACCAAGCCTTTCCATCTGGTTTTAGGACACACACATGACAATGAGTGCATGTTTCGCTATGCATTTTGTGTGATGCGAAAAATTGATGGCACTATTTTGTCTGAAGCCAAGAAAGGCGCTTGTCAACAGACAGCTGGCGAAGAAATCTGTAATCCCCAATGTCCAGATGAAGTGGACCCAATTTGTGATTATGAGCACAAAGTCTACCAAAGCATGTGCCACTTTGACTATGAGGCGTGCGTGCAAAGGCGAAAGGGTGGTCCTGCTCTGGTTATGGCCCATAAGGGTGAATGCACGGCAAAAACAACATACACTACTACGTTTCAACCTGGAACTGAGCCAGCAACATCATCTGTCACCTTAACCTCTACCACCACTACCGCTACTCCAGAAATTGAGACAACAACTTTAACAGCGGAACCGACTACTGCTATTGAAGTTGAAACCACTCCAGTACTTGAAACCCCCACTACAACTGAGCCTGAACCTTCAAGTTCAGCTGCTGAACCAGACCCAACAACTGTTGCAGAGTCTACAACGCCTCCTGAACCGGAACTGTCTAGCACAACGGAACCGGTTGCAGAGATCACCAGCCCAGAACCAGAACCTACAACTTCACCAGAACCGGAACCCTCGAGCACTACTGAGCAAGTGACTGAGTCCAGTGCTGCCCCTGAACCAACTACTGAACCCGTACCTCCTCCAGTTGCAGAGCCAGAACCTACAACAGAAACATCTCCTGAAACAACTGTAGCAGAACCTGAACCAACCACTACAGAACCTGAGCCAGTAGCTCAGCCGGTGTTGCCGGTAATTTCTGTGATAACCTCAGCCCCTAACTACCATTGCAGTGCAATGGCCTGCACGAAGGAGAGTAAGCCTGTGTGTGACAACACAGGTACAACTCACAAAAATCTCTGCATCTTTGAGTTTCGTCAGTGTATGGAAC
This sequence comes from Sabatieria punctata, assembly GCA_030248155.1. Classification (NCBI taxonomy): domain Eukaryota; kingdom Metazoa; phylum Nematoda; class Chromadorea; order Araeolaimida; family Comesomatidae; genus Sabatieria; species Sabatieria punctata. Next base: position 35,931 of record JASANB010003253.1, read on the forward strand.
GGCAAATGTATGGAAAACAACTGAGTATTGCTTTCAAAGGAAATTGCAGTTCTGGGCCTCCACCTGCCACTGCTACAGCTCCAACTACTACTGATATTGCAGCCAAGGGTCCCCCTGTGCTGTGTTCTGCAATAAACTGCACAAAGGAATGGAACCCAGTTTGCGATATTCATGGCACAACACACAAAAATCCTTGCGTCTTTGAGTTTCAAGCATGTGTGGTGTGGCAAAGAGAGGAGATTCAGCTAAAAATCGCTTACAAGAGCGAGTGCGATGAATGTGGTAAAACTTGCCCTGCAGAGTACAAACCGGTCTGCGATAATCTTGGCAAAACGCACAACAACAAGTGTGTGTTTGATATTGAGCAATGCAACGTGGCCCGAAAAAGTAACCTAACACAATTGATCATCAAGCATATTGGAGAGTGTGACACTGAAGGAAAATGCGAAATGAGTTGCGCAAGCAATTATGAGCCAGTCTGCGACAACTTTGGAGAGACCCATCCGAACTTGTGCGAGTTCGAAAGGCAGAAATGCCTGAGGAAAGCAGATCTGCAACTGGTGTCTCAAGGAGAATGTGCAGTTAGTAGCACAACTCCTCCACCTCTTCCTAGAGCTTTACCTCCTGCTAGATTTCAATGCCCAGAGGAGAAGAACAGCAAATGTGATGAATACAAATACAATCCAGTCTGTGATAACCAAGGACAAACTCACAAGTACAGCACATTTTGCTTACTATGATTGACTGTTTGAGTTTTGGACTTTAATTATCAGTTTGGCTTCAAGAATTCAGACACATACTGCCGGAACCCAAAGCTGAAAGCCTAATACGTCTGAGTATTAGCCCAAGCTCCAGAATTTATGTGCTCTTAAGATCAACAGGAACAATTTTTTTACTTTCAGAAACCTCTGTTACTTCAACATAGCACGATGCCAGGCCAGCAAAAACAGAGTGGCCCTGAGATTCTGGCATGAGGGAGAGTGCGTATCGGATTACTGCAACGAATTCGTATCGTGTCAGAACGAACAGTCTAATCCCATCTGCGCCGGGGATATGAATACGTACCCTAGTTTGTGTCACTTCAAATCTGCGCAATGCAGGCTGCACAAAGAAAAGCGGGAATATTTAGAGGTTTGTTTGAAAAAGTTTTTTAAAACATTTATCCGAGCATTGGATGGATAGATACTGTAGGTGTGACTTATGTTTGTAAGAGCCTCTTCCAAAACATTGTTTAAAAAGTTGACCATTACAGTTTACAAACGTTTCAGATAATGTTTCCTGGAGACTGCAGCGAATGTCTTCGCGACTGTCCGATGGTGGATGAGAACGCAGCCGACGACCAATTTGTGTGCGTCAAGCAAACAGCACAGACTCAGACGATATGCGAATTTGAAATGGCCAAATGTATCTACGAGAAGAAGCAGCTCAACCAATCGGTTACTGCTTTACACACCGGTCGCTGCTGTCCCGTCTACAACTGTCCGGAAACCGTGGAACCAGTGTGCGATTCTGCTGGTTCCAGTCATCAGAACAAGTGCTTCTTTAAAGAACGACAATGTTTCGCAGAAAAACTCCGCGGTCTCAGACTGACTTTAGCCTACGAAGGCGAGTGCGGCTTTCCAGTCGGTGTCGGGACCACCGACATGGCTGAAGGTGAGAACGTTTGGCATTGAAAGTGCCATTCAATGCGAAACGGTAATGGGATTTGGCGAAAGGTACTTTAAAATCGGCCAATAAATAAGGAGAAAGGTGTTTGAAGTGGTCACCAGACGGCCGATCCAGTCTGATAGTGTCCGTCTTTTTGCGACAGGGCACGGTGTGTCTTACATTTTCTTTCTCAATTAAATCACTCGTAACGATGCCGAAAGACTTTACAGTTGGTCTCTAAAGGGACTGACCACTTTTATGAGTCCGGTTTTACTATGTCACGAAAGTTTAGCACCTGCGGATGGGAGGCATTAGGAGGTAGAAATTACCAAAAAACGCCTCTGTCAAATCCGGTTACGTCTACTCGCCCAAAAAGTGTCTTTCATTTTCAGAAGCGCCTCGAACCTGTCCAGAAAATTGTCCACAGAACGCCGAGCCCGTGTGTGGGAACGACGGCCAGACATACACAAACGAGTGTGTACTGCGACAGAAACAGTGCAACACACCGCAACTGACCAAAGTTTACTTGGGCGTTTGTTGTGAGAGCATGTGTCCCAAAAGCCAAGTCCACAACCGCTGGCAGCCTGTCTGTGACAGCAACGGTCGCACGCACTCGGTACGGTAGCGCAGTTATTCTGCCAATTGCTCTATTACACCACAACTATATCCAAAAAACTAATCCCGAGTCTGAAACAGTTACAGTACAAATGTACACGGTTGCTAAATCAGTTGCAAAACTTTCGCTAATTTTTTATTTCATCTACATCTTGTATGATTCTGTTGCTGCTGTAATACGGCCCCCATGCGTTACATTGTTACACTGGCTGATTACCAGTCCATGCTTGCAATTTGCACACGCCGGGAGAAAAGGAAAGGGTTGTTGTTAAGGAGGCTGCCGGGCCTTGTTTCTCTTGCTGCTCTATAGCAGTTGGCTACTCCTAGTTTGAAAGGACAAAAAGTTACAACGACAACAGTTCTGAGCGTGTTGTCATTCAACTGACAAAACAGTTTCAGACTTGGTGCGAGTTCGGTGTGGCCAGATGTTTGGCTATGAAGTTAGGTCATCCAGAACCGCGTCTTGTTGAGTTTGGTGTCTGCAGCTCATCGACGTGCAAGCGCCACTGTTCTGCAGCACAGCATAAACAGTTATGCGGATCAGACGGTAATTGCATTCGACTAACATACACCGAAGGAAGAGGAGGCCCACTGCGGCTATATGTTCAAGCACCAAAAACCGGAGTTGTACGGCTAAAAGTTTCTTTGAAGCTATTTTGGGTTCAACAAATGGTCAATTTTGGTGTTTTTAAAATTGTAAAATAATTTAGAAAGCTGATTTAAAAATTGCTTGAGGATTTTCTGGGGTTTGGCACATGCCGATAGGGTTGTTTTGTGATTGTGTTGTACCTGCACTTCTCAAGGATTGCCAAACCCTATCTAGGACGAACGTACATCAGCAGGTGTCAGCTGAAAGAAGCCTCGTGTGTAGCCAACGAAGCTGGAGTGCTGTTGGAGCTGAGCTACGAAGGGCAGTGTTGCGAAGAGACGCAGTGTCCGTACGAACACAGACCGGTCTGCGACAGCAGCGGCACAACGCACAGCAACCGGTGCATTTTCGAACAAGCCCAGTGCATAGCTGAGCGCAAGGGACACACGCTGACCGTCCGACACGAAGGCGAGTGCTGCGATCGACCCTGCCCTCAGGACCAGGCGCCCGTCTGCGACGGAAACACCACTTACACCAATCTCTGCCATTTCCAGTAACTAACTTTACTGTCCTTAGTAAATTACTTTCCCATGATTCAGTGACGTACCCACGATTTTGTAAAGCGAGTGTAAAATTTTGAAGAGGCCTGGTTGGGCTTCTGGCCGAGAAATTTTAGCCGTCAAAAGCGCATTCTACGCATAAGATAGACCTTTGCAGGTCACAATTTATTCCTTTCTTTTATTTTGCCTAATTTTCAAGTACAAGTACAAGTTTTACTCCGGATAAAACACCTACACCATGCATAGCACAGTAATCGGTAGGAGTCAGTTCCTTTCCTTCCTACACCCCAAAGGTACCCAGGGTACGCTACTACTCTCATTTTTGAAAGCACAACACGCTCGTCAAATCACGCCAACCTTTCAAGCTTCGGCTGCTATTTGCGCCCTCTATCGGCCGATCTGAAAAACTGGTTTCAGAATAAAACAATGCGAGGCTCAGCATGCAGGCAATCACCGGATGTCAGTGGCGTACAAAGGAGCCTGCTGTGAGATGGAGACATGTGACAGCGCCCAAGCTGTGTGCGACAGCGACAAGAACACTCATGACAGCCACTGTCACTTCAGATACGCTCAGTGTGTGCTGGAACGCAGAGACAACAGAACGCTCAGCATACTTTACGAAGGTTCTTTCTTTTCCGCGTCTCCTCCGTGTACGTGCGGTTGTCTAGGTGAATGCTGTCGACCGCGTGTCTGCGCCGACCTGCAGCAGCCAGTCTGCGACTCGGCTGGTAAAAAAGCCATTTCCTTAACTTGGCCTTCACTTTTTTCCCTGTGTTTTAGGCAAAACGCATCAATCTGAGTGTCACTTTTTGAACGCTAAGTGTGTCTACGAGCAGACGAATCGCAAGACAAACAAAACGTTGACTATCTTTTACCGAGGTACGTACAGTACGTAAACCTGTCCTCTTCGTAGTCGGTGCGGGCCAGTTATGGAATGTACGTACTTATATTGCAGGCAAGTGCTGTCATACAGAGTGCGAGAATAGCTGGGAGCCGCTGTGTGATCAGCACGGCAAAATGTACAGAAACGAGTGTGACTTTGAGAACCAGCGTTGCGAAGCCAACCGAACTGGTGTCGGAATTCTGTTGAAGGCTCCGTGTCCGTCCAGAAGACAGTTCACACAGCGCAGAAGGCACGTGCTTGGACGCTCGCGATGAAGAGTCTTTCGATTCCGCTGCCAGCTTTATCGAGCTTGCCTTCTCTTTCCTCTCTCTCTTCTGCAGTTCCGCTAGTTTTCTTTCCTGCCAGCCATCTGCTTGCTCCTCCTGCTTGCGGCAAAAAAATATAGCACCTACACAGGGAAAACGTCTTTTGAGATACGGTTACTGCGATCTGTTAACGTACAGTTACAGATCGCATAACAAGATCGCATTTAGCGTAGTAACGATGTGATAATGCGGCGCGGCGCCTCTGACTGACGATGCGTTAAATGAGATCTGCTAATGTACATTTACAGATCATCTGCAACAATCGCATTAGCAGATCACGTTAACCGTGCTACAACAGTCAGCACTGCGTTCTGGAATGGCTTTGGTTGATTCGTATTTAACGCATTTAACGATGTGCTAATGAGATCTTTGTAGACAGACCGTCTTACGATAGTTAAATACGATGACAAGCTACGGTTAATGCGGTTACAAGGCACAGTTAATGCGATGACAAGCTACGGTTAATGCGATTACAAGGCACGGTGAATGCGATCTCTACAATGTAACTGTACATTAGCAGATCGCAGTAACCGTATCTCAAAAGACGTTTTCCCTGTGCTATTTGTAATTTCTTTCTATAGAGCCAGTGAAAATGGTCTTTCTAGTTTGGACTTGACCTATTTTCTCTGGTCCTAACTTTGATATTGCTCAATGGGACTGACTACGTATGTCTGCGGTTGGAGTAAACCTACGTGTTTGAATATAAACTTCTTCAACCGCGGACCCAAAGCGGGCATTTTTCGCGCTAACGCTCTAGTGTTTTTTGTGAGTTCAAAAGTCGACCACATCTAAGATGGAAAGAAGAGCGTTTAGGGGAAAACTCTCGCTACGAAGAATATTATGAAAACCAATAAAAATCATATACTCAATGGTGTTTTTTGAATCGCAAAATATCGTAGCCAGCGCCAACTTCGCGCACTGATTCTCTGAACTGTCTTCCAACCACTTGGTTGTACTCCTCTCCCAGCGGCTCACAATCGTCGCCTGGAACGCCAACGAAGACTTTGAAGCCAAGCTGAGCAGATATTTTGGTGCAGTAACAGTCTATGATAGCTTCTTCAAGTCGCATCTGCAGCGGCACCCACTTGCGTTCGTTGCCGGCCTGCTTCATGGCAAACCAGGTTGCCAGCTGCTCAACGAAATAGTTTTGACCGGTGGCCAGACTGCGACGCAGCGTTTTGCCCCAACTCAGACCGTAGACACTGATCTGGTTGCGCAGAACTGGCCAGTCCGACTTGGTGTCTTGGTCCAACGCTCTTTCCAGCGCTTCGCTGAATGCCGCCCCGTAGCACTGCGCGCACATGATGGTCAGACGAAATTTCTGCAATTAACCTTTTTCTATCCATTGCTAATTTGTTCTGTCGTTTATAATAGTAGCTAGTAGCTACAGTAGGTAGAGTGTTGAAGGAAAATTCTGTTTACATGTGCGCTGGGCGAGCACATTCCAGACGGACCTGATTTAACGGTCGTTCGATACTATCAGTCTAGTCACCTGTTTGTATTGGTCAGATTTGTTTTGGAAATGTTCCAAAATTCTGTTGCGCAACCCATCGAATGGTAGTGCCGCTCCGTCCTCCACCTGCGGTCGAGTCAAAGCTGGATGTTTTCCTTTATTTCCGAACCAGAAAAACTCTGGTGTCCATTCCAGCTCCACCGACTCGCCTGACTCTAGCTCTATTTCGTCCCGAAAATGACCTGTACAGCATACGTGCATGTACGTACAGTAGTAATGTGCATAGAGGAGAGACTGTGTAGCTATTTTAAAATAGGGTGGAAACAGCTTTCTTTTTACTGCTGGGAACTGAACTGAGTATTTAGACCGTCTTTTTCTGGATGCAACCTCTCAGATCCAACTGGTGGGTTGGATTACTCGACCGCTAGGATTTTGAAAAGTATAGAAGCATTCCAATCCAATCCACCAGTCCCTACCCTAAGATCTAATCAGTTCCAAAAGCTGAAACAGTAGCCTACGATTATAGATCACTCACCCACAGTCGCGCAAATCTTTGCTTATTTAAGTTAAGCCTGAACTGAATCTGAACTTTTAAGATTAACCCCAAACAAGTCTAGACGTAATCCTGAGGTTAAGCCCAACATACAAGCCGGTAATACCGGACGGGGTGGGGGAAGTGTCTAAAAAGATGCCAACAAATTTGCAGCAGTACAATTGTTTACCTGATCCATAGAATCCATGACTAGTGATTGCCACAAAGAATTCGCGCTGGTTTTCCTCATCGACTTGCTCGAAGAACTCGGCCAACTTCAGTTGCAGAGTCTCCCCGCCTCCGTTGTAGAAGCCGCGGACCCCAGTCACCACAGCAGGGTCGTTGCTGGCCCACTGCTTCCGATAGTCCTCTTCATAGAGCGCTGGCGACTGCAGACTCAGCTGGAACCAGTGGAAGGCGTTCTGCAGCTCGAAAGAGCGCAGCAGCACGATCAGTCTCTTGCTGGGGTGCTTGATGTCGAGCGGCAGCAGCCGAGCGATGCCGTCTGAGGCCATTCTCTTCGCAATTTACACACTGAAATCCACACCAGCTGTTCGTCTGCGTGAGCAGCTATCATTCTTAGCTGGCTAATGCTGCGTACGCTGTTTGTTTGATTGGCAAACATGCATACGCAGCGGCACCAACCCTCTCTACCTCTCAATTCTGTCAAAACCAGTCGAATTCAAGCCTGAAAGTCGTGGAAGCGATATCGGAAGCTCTTTTTCTCGACAAACTGCCTTTAATTGATTTTAAGCCTGAGCTTAAGCATAAACGTACATAGCCTCCAAAACCTAGGTAAACGAAGTTGAACTTAAAGCCTAGTAAGCTTGAACGTTCATAGGCGTTCAAACCCTAGTGTTAGTATGAAACTTGAAAGGAAGTCTTAAATCTAGAGTAGTTAGTTGGTGGGAGGTGGGTTTTCCTGCTACGGTGTGTAGTAGCTACGTAAATGTATGTCTGTTGTCGGCACAGACACGTTCTGTCCTACAGTGTACCTGGAAAACTTTCTTATCAAGTCACGTAGCCGACTGAAACTGACGCCAGAACAAGAAAACAAGGCAAAATACAAAGTTTAGTCTGGGACAAAAACAGATTTTCGAGGCGGTACACAATACACGTGTGGTGGTGGTGGTGGTGGTACGGCCAAAGTGTAGAGGCCAATAAACATAGGCGGCTGGCGTTTAAACTTTGATCAAAACACGCGCACCACTAGGTCATCCATAAATCTTCCCTGATAACCTGATAAGACGTTTCCAACAGACACCTGGAGGACTTTGTCCGATCTGTTGTTTTGGAGTTTAACCCGACAGTAACGTTTTGCGTGTACACAGCCATTGTTTGACATGACGCTTTATGCAAGCGCTCTATTTATAAGGAAGTAAAAAATCACGTGATTAACATGATCACAACTGTAATATCGGTAAACAAACAAATTACATGACGGAAAAAGATGACGTTAAAGTAGATTATTGAACGCAGTGACCATTCATTTGGAGTTCCTCCGTTTTCTCCTCTTCCGACTGGGGGATCGATCTGTACTGGAAACCCTGCAATTTATCGTAACACTGGGCATACTGTAGCTGATCTGAACAGCTAAAGCCAACTTACCACCCAGCTCAAGGGAGGGAAGTCGGAAAATCTGTCCAGTGTCTCCAAGATACCTTTCTCCACCAGTTTTAGCTTGTCCCTCGCTTCGGCCAGCAGCTCGCAGCCCAGATCAGCTAGGGATTCGGCCTAAACTCGGGCAAATTAAGCTAAACGCCGTTTGACTACAGCAGACTCCAATATACCTTAGCGAACGACTCGTCCAGGTACTTGAGATAGGAAGTGGCACCTTCCAGTGAGTTTCTGGTTGTGTTGGGAAGATAAGGCGAAGTGCGACGGAACAAGTGCTCCGCTGCTGAAGCCAACAGAGCGGCCGAGGTCTGCATCCAACGCAGCAACAAGGCTTCCGGCTAGAATACACAGTATCTACGTACTCACACATACGATGAAATGCTTTAGGCAGTTTTGCCGAGCTTCCTATTTTGAATGCTTCCTAGTACCTGAATATTGTATCGTTCTGCTTGTCTCTCCAAGGTTTCTTTCAGTTGCATGGTGGCCTCGAACAGTTTTTCTTTCGACTGCGTGGCAGCGGTCTGTAGGTATTCGACCAAAGTCATGGCTCCCTGGAACTCGTTCATGGCTTTCTGTATGGCTTCTTTGGCGTTGGCCGCCTGTCGCGCTGCCTTTGTACTCAGTCCGGTGGCTACTTTCGAACTCATCGAGTGAACGCGTCTGCGGTAGGTCGGATCGCTATTCGGAATGTCTAAATCAGCACCGTTTACGTTGTGAGTCAGGAGAAATAGAATAGGGTACTGTACCTCCGTTGGCAACGGCGCTGGTGCATTCCTCGGTGAGGTATTTGTCGATGACGTCGTCGCAGTAGTCGAGACTCCCAGACAACACCGAGTTACCGTAGCCTAGCAGAGTGGCCAATGTCTGGTGGTAGTAAGAGCGGGTCTGGTCTATCTTCTGGGCACCGTAGTCTCTGGTGGCAACCGCACGGTCCAACCCTTGTTTCAGGTAACTGCGGTCGTAGTACTGCTGCATCAGCTCTCGCAATTGGTCCGGTGTAGTTTTGACCGACGGGTAGGCTTCCTCCAGACGATCCAGACCCTTGCAGGCCATGCTGTTGGCCATTATCACTGAAAATACGTAGGTACAGTAATCACAACCTTCACTTGTCAGTTTGCAGTTCTCACCAGAGCTCTGTACGTATCCGTTGAGCATGGGCTGAGCTTTGTCCGACGCGTACTGTACGTTTCGTTCCAAGGAGCTCAACATGGAGGCCAACATGGGGTACTTCTTTGCCGTTTCGTAGGAAGAACTGACTCGGTTGAGAGCCTCGTTGACTAGGGGCAGTTCGGCCAAACGGTGGTCAATGCGACTGCAGGACATGGTTTTGAAGACTTAGCTAGCTCGCAGGTACAATGGAAGAGCGAATGTGATGAGATCGGCCTAAGCGGGCAGTTAAATAGCGCTTGGCTGGAAGCAAAGTTCACTGTTGAGTACACAGTTGACGCATAGCATCTGGTGCAAAGTCCGAGCGTGTGTCTCAAACCATAAGCAACAGGCTGTAGTGCGCAATGGGTGCAGGCTCCAAGGTCCGAAGCGTAGGCCTCTTTGGACCAGAGCACAAACATAACTCATATCGTTGGCATTCCTCGTAAGCTACCTGCGAAAGAGGCAAAGTCCTTGTTTCCTCAATCGCTTCAGAGCGTGTCTCCGCTCGAAAAAACAGCGTCTGGCTTTTGTTTGCTGAGCAAGCAAAACAAGGAAAAAATCTTTGCCCGAGACGGCAGCTGCCTTACAAACAACGAAATTCGACAAACACAGTGCTGCTTCCTTATACAGACTGATCTTATAAGTGTTGAAGAGCATTAGTTTTGATTGAAAATGAATTTTTGTCGGAAATCCTAACCGATTGCTAGCCTCAGTAGTGGCGTATCCAGGGGATGTAGGGTGGGTACACCCCGCTTTGCGGTGGGGGTAAGAAGAGAAAGTCTGTCAAAAATAAGCGAAACTGATGAATTATGTACCAAAACTGTCTATTTTGTGCTCAGAATGCCTTTCAAATACGTTTTTGAACGCTAAATTTTCAAAATTTTCTCGCCCTGGTCGGGCAGAACCCCAACCAGGCCACTTTAAACTACTAAAACTTGTATTTCTGTTAATTTTAAACCTGGAATGTGTTTTAAACGCGTTTTCGAAAGTAAATTTTGCTAAATTTTCTTACCCTGATTGGGCAGCGGCCCAACCAGGTAGTTTAAAAATTTTACACCCCCTTTCCGAAATCCTGGATACGCCACTGGGTAGCCTTCTGTGTTTCTTTCAGATAATCATACATACGTGTAGCCAGTGGCGTAGCCAGGATTTTGCAAAGGGGGGGTGTAAAATTTTAACTTGCCTGGTTGGGACGCTGTCCAATAAGGGCGAGAAAATTTCGCAAAATTAGCCTTCAAAAACGTGTTTAAAAAGCACTCTGAGCTTAAAATTGACAGAAATTACAAGTTTTAGTAGCTTAAAGTGGCCTGGTCGGGCTTCTGCCTTACCAGGGCGAGACAATTTTGACAATTTAGCCTTCGAAAACGCTTTTAAAAGGTATTCTGAGCTTAAATAGACAGTTTTGGTACATAATTAATTCATTTCTCTTATTTTTGTCTAATTTCCCCCCCCCTACCTCCACCGCAAAGGGGGTGTACACACCCTACAACCCCTGGATACGCTACTGCGTGTAGCTGGGTTTTTCGCTGGGGGAATTTTTTCATCATAAATAGGGTTTTTGCACAATGCCCAAAGGGTGTTTCAGCGACCTCTTTTGGTGTCCAAAAGTGGGTTTCAGCGCCCTTTTTTGCTCAAAACAGGGTGTTTAGGACTAAAAATCAAGTAAAAATCCTGTCTAACCTGTAAAAATGTCCTTCAGTACCTTATCCTTTCTATAAAATGTGCAAAAAAACTATTTTTGCTTTAAAACATAAAAAACAATTTCCATATAATACAGCTAAAATGGATTTCTGGAACCCTGTTAAGGCTCTGAATCCAAAATCAGGGCTTCTGGAACCATATTTAGATATTTTGAAACCCAAATTATTTAGAGCCTCCAGATACCCTTTATCGTTTCAAAACCCAAATTAGGGATCTGGAACCCTATTTAGGGCTTCAGAAACCCAAAGTAGGGTTTCGGAAGACTCTAATCAGGGCTTCTAGAACCCTGTTCTGTTTACGGGTTTAGAAATCAAAAATAGGAATAGGAAAGTCGTGTCTGGGGAAAACTCCCCTTTCCCAACTACATGCATGTGTGCATGCTGATACCAAATGTGTAACGCCAGTTAGATTTCGATGAATCTCACAAATTCTGTCAGTTTGTTGCCTCTTGTTCAGTGCCTTTCGTTTTTCTTGGAGATTCCCGGCGTTTGTGCAGCCTTTGGCCACTCACACAAATGAGTTGATTGTAAGTTAGCAAGAAGAGCTTTGCGAGTGGCAAATTCGACGCCCCTAAATAAATAATCAACTTGTGGGGGTACGGCGGCCACAAAAACCCAAATCAATAACACGCGGGATTTTACGACGGCGCCTGCCGCCTGCCAGCAGTGCATAGCTGTGCTTCGACCGACAGACGGCAGACCCGCCTGACCGTGCTCTCTCACTGAATCAACCGTAGATCTTCGGTCTGCTTGGGAGTAGACTTGTTTACTTTCAAATCAAATCTTTTTACTTAGTCATGGTTCGTTAGTGTACAAAAAGTAGGCGCCAAATGGGGGCGCCGGGCCTCTGAATAATCAAACGATAGGTAATTGTGTAAAACTGGTTCCAGTTGTGATCTCTATAAAAGCGCCTTCCCTTCCTGGCTGTTGTAACGTCAAAGCACAGCCGTTGTTCGTATTTCTCTGCGTGTCTATACCAGACCGATTTCTGTCCAATTTTCTACGTGATGGCTTCCAATATGGAACGTGCTGGTAAGAATTCTGTCTTTAAAGCAGCCGCCCCAAATCAATATGAAGCAGCCATTACAAAGCTCTCTTTAACCCCTAAGAATATTTATTTTGACAAGCCGCTCGTTCAGATCTGCGCAGCATCTAGTCAAGTTTCGTAAATCGATTGCCTTGATTGCAATCTGAACACGCCACGTCGAAAATGGCTCCAAATTGGCCGCCAGACCGGTTTTTGCTTGTTGTTTACTTTACTGGAAACAAGTGCTCTGTTGGAGCTATTGTGTAACAGAGCGTTTGTTACTAACTGTTTAAATATCCGGTAACTCTAGAATTGGAACAGGCCTTCAAGATTTTCGACGCTGATGGTTCCGGTTACATCACTGCTGACGAACTGGAAAATGCCATGAAGGAAGTGGGCCAGAAACCCACTAAATTGGAAGTTAAATTGATGATAAAGGAATCCGACAAAGATGGTGAGTGCAGGAAATGTTTAAACAGGAATGCATGGTTCTAAGAAAACACAAACATGCTCGATTGCAACCTAACTTTTGTTTTGAACTGTTCTATAGAGTACATACTGTACGTATGTACACACAGTAGTTTACATATCATAGCAGATCGTATTGCAGGCAACGGAAAAATCAGTTTGGACGAGTTCATTCGTCATATGACGAGACCACCCCGCGCCCGCGTCAGTCTCGACCAGTTCAAGACCTATTTCATGCTTTTCGACGCAGTAAAACTCGCCAACCTGCCCCCGAGCTCGTATCTAATGGCTCCTTTTTGTTTAAGGACTCGGACGGCAAAGTAACCTTGGATGAAATGAAAGAATTGACTGGCAAACTGAGCCTTCCGGACTTTTCGGCCGATGTAATCGAGGAAATGTTTACTGAGGCAGACACAGACAAAGATGGCTATATCACTCTCGAAGGTACAACTGCAATTGCACCGTTAAACTATGCACTTCACACAGTTAGGGTACCGGTGGTACTCTGATACCATGTGGTATCACCGCAATCGAGGCGACGTACGGTCGAAAATCCACGATTGTTTTGTACACTGAAAGATTCTACTGTTGACCTTGAGGCTTACCGTACTTTGTACAGTACTGTACTGTAACTAATTTGCATTTGCAGAATTCTGCACAAGCATGGCGGCAGCTAACTGAGAATCTCACTGCAAAGAGTACTGGATAAAAGCATAACAATACTTGTTGCATATTGATTTTATTGTTGTTCGTGCAAAAACTGTTCGGATTCCGGTAAGGTTTCACTGTTGTTTGATGTCCAACAAACTGTAAAGATCGAGTTTCGATGGTAAAATTAGTGTTCTGAAAATTTTTCCATTTTGTTGGCATGATTACTATTCCCCCAATGATCTTTACTTTTTTGGCGTACCGTACGTGCGTAAAGTGCATAACTACATAATTTGACTAGTCGGTGATGTATCTGAGTAATATTACTGCAGTCAGTTATTTCTCAACATAAATAGTTGCGGTGCTTCAAATTATACGATACTGTATGTTGAGAAATCGCTGACTGTACGTGCCATTATAACTGCTCGGTTTTGGTGACCGTATTTGGGATAGGAAAGCCTGTGCGCTGTAATGCTTTGGTTCAGTCTAAGGTGCTTTAATTACGAAACGCCTATTGTGTGAGCCGTGTGCGTGCGTTATTCTGTGTGAATGCATTCCAGTGCTTCAGAGAGATAATTTTCAACGAATAAAACTTTCTAAAGTGTCTACCTACGGCAAACAACCTGCCCGACATATTTAAACAACGAAGATGAAGACTTTAGTGAAGTGAATGGAAAAACTGCCCCAAATGTCCGTCGGCCGTCCCACTAAAGCCAAACTGGTTATTGGGTAGGTATTGGGTTATATAAAAAGCCGCTCCTGCCATTTAATCCACTGTCACAGTCGCAGTAGGTACTGCATTTTGTGGCGCGCCGCCTACTACCGTTTGTTGTTGACAGACAGCGAAAACATGGTAAACTTTTGATTTTTGCCAGTTCTCATTCAACTCGCATTGTTATAGAGCCACGACCGTGCCGGTAAGTACCAGTTTTCATCCAGTCGGTGTCGACCAATACCTGCAATGATTTTCATGCAACCAGCTAATGCCGACAAAATTAGAAAAAACCAACCGTTTAGCGTTTTCTGTCTTTATAATGCCTACAGTAGCGCTAAACTTAAAGATTGTTCGTTCTTTCACCCATCCAGAATCCACTACAGCGAGATACAGTAGCTCCTAAAGCCCGAGCTGCTTGGCTGCCCCCTAGGCTAAACGCTTAGGCTTAGGCTTAGGTGATTAGCGTTTTTCGGATAGACGCAGTATGTATTACATATAGATGCGAAAACCATGGGCGTAACTTCTGGCCCTTTCCTTATCCGCACCCGACAAAATCTCTAACTCCTTCGCGACGACCGTAAAATTCGCAGGAACATCTGATTCGCCTGAAATTCGTGATGACTCATTTGCGAATCGACGTTTTGTTTCGCTCGCTGGCGAATTTGGTTGCAGATTCGTCGTCATTGATTTTTAGTCCGAATTTCACAAAATCGCGTATTGGCGCTTTGGCTCCATATAGAGTACCGTCTTTTTGAGGGGGCTGAAGCCTAAACCTAAGCTTAAGCCTTTGTAAGCTTGGAAGGAATCAAAAGAGTCGCACTCTGGTCAGATCGAGTTTTGGCCTTTTCCCCTAGTCAGATCCAAATTTGAAAGCTGGGCGCTGACAACTGTAACTTAGTGCAGTAATTGATAATTTTACAAATACCTGAAAGAAAAGGATTTGTGGATTTGGCCTCCATTCCTGATTTATGGCCTCCTGAAAATCGGTCTCCTTAACTAAGGGACAAAAATTTCGAACTCGAATTTCTTTCTTAATCTTACTAATAAGAGTTGGGGATTAAAAATTGGGGCTTTTGAGTAACTTGATGAGTAAATGATTTTTCTACGCGCTTTGATCACCCTAGCTCGGCTGGAACACCCCTATTTTTATTTAAAAATGTAGCGCTATGTATATGCTACACTTTGGTATAAAATATTCGGGGCGTAGACGTACCGTTTTTGAGAAATTTTAGTTTGAGTTGGCCAAAATCGCAAAAATTGGTTACTTTTTGGTGGGCCAAAATTTCGAACTCGAATTTTTTTCTTACTAATGAGAGCCAGGACTTAAAAATTGGGGCTTTGGGGTAACTTCTACAGTAGATTAAGAATTTTCGCCTACAATTATTTTTTTGCAAAAACATTTTTTCGACCACCGTCGGTTCCCCCTAGCTCGGCTGCAAACCCCACCAAACATTCTTTTATGTCAAAAAATGTAGCACTATGTATTTGCTACACTTTGGTATAGAACTTTATTAGCCTTGTTGACCCATGGTACGTGACAAATAAAAAATGAAAGTGATAAAAGTCAAAAAGGAAGATGTAAATTTTTGCGATTTTGACATGCTCAACCTGCTTTATACCAAGGTGTACCGAATACATAGCGCTGGACCAAATTTTTAAAGAAAAAAACGGCCAAGAATTGAGCTCACAGAAGCGTATCAAAATTTTTCGTTTAGGTGAGCTGAACGGAAAAATTGTTTGTTTCTACCGTACAGGTCTTTATTAGCGTAACAATATGTATTACTGCACTAAGTTACAGCTCTCTGCTCCTACGTACAGTAACTTTCAAGTTTGGATCTGAATAGTACCCAGACTCGATCTGACCAGAGACCGACGCTTAAAGCTAGGGTGTCGCCGGCTGTGGACCTAATACTTTTGGTTGCCCACGTAACTGCTTCAGAGCTGGAGCAAGCATTCAATAGTCTGGACACCGATGGATCCGGCTACATTGACCTCTCTGAGTTGGGTAAGCTCATGGAGCTGTCTGGCGTACAGCCTACAAACCTGGAACTCAAATTAATGATGAAAGAGGTGGACAAAGACGGAAGTATCACGGCATTTTTACCTTCACATCAGTCAAACGTTGTTTGTTTAGGTCATCACATAAGCTTAGAAGAGTTTATCGACCACGTGAACAGACCTCCACGTGGGCGCTGCAGTCTCGAGGAATTTAAAGAATTCTTTGCCTTGTTTGATGCGGTATTGCCAACTGTATTTTTGTTAGTCTACCATCTACTATTCTAGGACTGCGACGGCAAAATAACACTGGAAGAAATGAAACAACTGACTGAAAAACTGGGTCTTCCTGACTTTACTGCCGAGGTGCTTGAAGAGATATTCACTGCTTCCGACAGCGACTACGATGGCTACATCAATCTGGAAGGTATCTATCATAGCTCTCTGTGGACATTGTACATGCAAATTCTACCAATTGAGACCTACAGAGTTTTGCAAAAGCATGATGTCAGGATGAAAATTTGGAAACAAATGCAATACAATGGAAATTACAATAAAAACTGCAAGCCAAGGACTGTAAACTTTGGAGCTATGGTGATGGAGCATGATTTCAATATTTTGCTGCTATCCGTTGTTAGTATGTAATGTACGGTAATAATAGTGCTGAAATGCCACAAGCTAGAAATCAAAAGAAATGCGAAGTTTGGACCAACCAAAAACAAAACCAAATATCAACGTGATTATGTATCTAGCTATGATCATTATAGAAAAATGTAGAGTGGCATTTAGCACAGCTGCAGTATGCACGATTGCTAAGAACTGCGTAGGTAATTATAGCCAGATATAGATAGTGCAAGATGCGTGCGTGCCTGTAGGTAGACGCTGGAATTGATAAGCATGGCTTTATTAGAACGTTAAGAGGCAGTAAAGTTTGGTTGCCTTGCATCCCTACACACTTTCTACTTTTCGTTCTTATCTCGCAAGTTCCTTTTGTGCCGGCCAACGAGACACATTTTACTGATCGAAGACATGACCGATAATTTAACCCGAGCCACCGCCTCGCTTGAGGTTTCCAGCCAGCAACAGAAGGTATATTTTGTATTTGCTCTTTCCATGTTTACTCTTTCCTGTAATTCAAACTACATAAACACGTACGTAGCCAGCTCGGTACATTGAGTCACGCAATGCATAAGCGTGATTAAACAAAGTTTGGCGCTCGTCGAACGTTTTGCACCAGTCGCCAAAATGCACCATGTGCAATTTGAACGAACTGCACGCCCTAGTTCAATTTCCGACTCAAAACATAAAAGGAGTGAATGTTAGTTCAGCGATAAAGTTCGAGAATAGCCGGTTATTTTCAGTTATACAAGGTGTGTGTGAACTGTAACGGAAAGAACTGGTTTATTTTCCGCAGATACAGCGAGTTTGCAAACCTGCATGAAAAGGTACGTACTGTCTGTTTTACGTTTTAGCACCCTTTAAATACTCTAAGTACAGATTAAAGGCCAGTTTCCCGGACTGCCAAAGTTGCCAGGAAAACGTCTGTTCGGAGGAAATGACCCCAAGTTCTTGGAGAAGCGCAGAGAGGGTCTGGACAGTCTGGTTCGAGCGGTGCTCGCCAACGACCGCATGACAAAACAGTGAGTCAAGCGCCTTTTCGACAGTAACACGTACTCAGGGGTATAAAGGGTACATCGCTTACCAGAGGTACTTTAGCAACAAAATGAGAAAAACGAGGCTGCTATGTACTAAAAACTGCTAATTTTGCACTCAGATTGTGAAAACTAATTTTTCAAAATATTTTCGCTCTGATTGGGCTGGTTCACAATTTTGCTAACTTCGATGTATGCACAGTGTACAGGGTGTCTCAAAAAATGATCACATTTCTTTTTACTGCCATTTCCGCAAATTTTGACCGAATAGGCTGAAATTTGGACCATACATGTAGGTGCCAAAATTCGGCGAATTTTATGTGTTAAAGTTTGGGGCACTAGGCTTTACTCATTCCCGAGAAATTTAAAAAAAAGTGAAATTTGGTTATTTCAATAGTGAAAGCCGGTCACCGAAAAAATGGAAACATTTCTTTTCCCTGTATCTTTCCTAATTTTTGTGGGAATTGGATGAAATTTTGAGTGTAAACGCAGAAATTCATATTAATTCGTGTGTAAAAAGTTGACGCATGAACTCAGCTCCTCCTAACACATGCAGTTCTTATACATCGCTAAATTTGATCTTCGCGCGCTTCAGCTGTAAGAATCTCCTGTAAAAGTTGGATCTAACGGTAGCGTTGGAGTTCATGCGTAAACTTTTTACACACCAATTAGCCTGAATTTCTGCGTTTACTTACAAATTTCATCCAATTCCGACAAAAATTAGGAAAGATACAGGAAAAAGGAATGTTTCCATTTTTCGGTGACCGGCTTTCACTATTGAAATTATCAAATATTTCACTTTTTTGAAATTTCTCTGGAATG
Source organism: Sabatieria punctata (assembly GCA_030248155.1). NCBI lineage: Eukaryota > Metazoa > Nematoda > Chromadorea > Araeolaimida > Comesomatidae > Sabatieria > Sabatieria punctata. The sequence continues at coordinate 54,329 of JASANB010003253.1, forward strand.
AGTCAAGCCTAGTGCACCAAACTTTAACACATAAAATTCCCCGAATTTTGGCACTTACATTGTACATGTATGTATGGTCCAAATTTCAGCCTATTCGGTCAAAATTTGCGGAAATGGCAGTAAAAAGAAATGTGATCATTTTTGAGACACCCTGTATGTACATCACTGGTTTCCGACGCTAAAGCTGCTTTCCCGATTTCAGCCCTCTAGTGCGCGAGTTTTTCGTACTTGATCAGAAGATTGCAGAGCCTGACACAGAAGGTAGTCCGGCAGCAAATACTGCTTATCAGAGTGTTATCAGTTGTTTAGACAGCAAACCCGAAGAAGAAAACCCAGAAGAAGGGGGCGATGACGATGAGAAAGTGGATTTGGGGCCTTCGGAGGACACAAAGTTCGTTTTAACTTGCAAGATTATAGGTTTCGTTCTGCAAAACATCATTTCATTCAGAGCTCGCCCGTCAGATTTCAATTACCTGAAAATAATTGGGAAAGGCAGTTTTGGAAAGGTACATACAGTATCGTCAACTTTTTGGCGGCAAATTTGAAATCGTTACTGTAGGTGTATCAAGCAATGCACAAGAATGAGAACAGACTCTACGCAGTGAAAGTTCTAAATAAATCCCAAATCAAACGCAGAAATGAAGTGCGACACATAATGTCGGAGCGAAATGTGCTTGTGATCAACCTAAAACACCCATTCTTGGTCGGGCTCAACTACAGCTTCCAAACACGCAACAAACTCTATTTTGTGATGGATTATTTGAATGGAGGAGAGGTACGTTTGTCTAATTCTGTCACAAATGCAAAGCAATAATCGATTTAGCTGTTTTTTCATTTACAAAGAGAAAAACGTTTTCCTGAAGCCAGAGCCCGATTCTACGCTGCATGTTTGGCCAGCGCCTTGGGGTATTTGCATGAAAAAAACATTATTTACCGGTAAAGACAATTCTGTATCTCCAGACGTTTGCAAGCGCTACTTTTACCGTTTTAGAGATCTAAAGCCAGAAAACTTGCTGCTTGATGACTCGGTAAATTATATATCTTTTGTTACAGTAGGATCCCCAAACAAGAGCTCTTTAGGGGTATCTGGTTATAACGGATTTCGGTCTATGCAAGGAAGGAATAGAAGGCAAAGAGACAACGAACACGTTCTGTGGGACGCCCGAATACTTGGCACCTGAGGTCATCCTAAAACAACCCTACGACCGCACCGTAGACTGGTGGTGTTTGGGTTCCGTACTGTACGAAATGCTGTTCGGTCTGGTAAGCATATGATCTTACACACTGCATACTGTACGTACAGTAGTTACTTCAGCCGCCGTTCTACAGTCGAGACCACAAAGAAATGTACGACCGAATTGTGCATCAACCATTGCGTGTGTCGCATGCCGTTTCTCCCGGAGCGCGTGACATGCTCTACGGGGTATGACGCAGTTAGTCATGATCATAATGCAGTTTCTAATCACCAATCATCTATGCAGATGCTACAGAAAGATCGGCACCGACGACTGGGAGCAAAAAGGGACATAGCGGAGATTAAAGAACACGCATTCTTTCTGCCGATTAACTGGGATGACTTGAACAATCGCAAAATACCCTCTCCGTTCGTGCCGAAGCTGGTATATACTAAGTTTATGTGATGTCAAATTAGTCTGCGCTTTTAGAAGACTGAAACGGCGACACCTTACGTGGACAAGGAGTTTTTGGAAATGCCTGTCGGCGGTACAAATTTATGTGTGCACGGTTTTAGGAGTCATTTTGCCGTTTTACGCGTTTCAGAGTCGGTGGCCAAGTCAGCTGGATTGAGTGCCAGCATCGGAGCTCATGACGACGGCTTTGGTGGGTTTACGTTCGTCCGACCGATGGTACTCGAAGACATCGCTGAATAAATGATTCATGCATCTTCCAAACAAATACTTCTTCCACTTTTATCTTGTCTTGTGATGCGAAACGCTCTGACAGTCAGGTAAACTACATAAGCCTTATACTGTATCAACATAAACCTTACGTGTTGATATAAGGTTATGGATTGGTTAGAGCCATCTATGGCTAACATGCGGTCTTGTAACCATAGATAGCCTATATACCATATCCATAATGGCTTATGGCTTAGTTTACCTGACAGTCTGATGTGCTGTCTGTATTTGTGCGGTGGAGTTAATTTTGTTGTTGATTGATGTTGCTTTAGCTAGGCACAATTTTTATAGGGAATGTTTACAATGTTTGTACATAATATTACGGTCAATACGACCACAAAATATCTGACAAATACATAGTATCTACTAAGAACCTAAACCTACGTACATACGTAGTCAAAAAGAAAACTTGAAAATGGTTTGCGTTGCAAAAGCCATTTCAAGCGGCTACCCGTACAGTACTACCAAATTTCATTTCGTAACCGGTAGAGCTCAAAATTCCATCGATTTACTTTGGATTGGGGCACGTTTGGGGACGGAACTGCAACTGCTGGCGGCGACCTGCTCAAAATCCATTTCAGACGTGCTAGTGGGCAGGTTAGGAATGGCTAGATGGGTGGCCAGGTTCCCGAACTGCGACAGAGTGCTGCAAGAATTGCGACGGATCTCCGTGTAGTAGCCGTCTCGCATTCTGTCGATAATAAACATGACGATTTTGGTCCAGGCCATTTGAGTGTCATGGTTGCGCTGATTTTTCTGGCCCCATTGCACCGTGCACGAGACCATTGCGTCGGCGAAAACGTCCCACAGTCGTGGCTCAAAGCCACAAGGACGGAACTCAGTGTGTTTTTTGCCTATGCCGCTTAGCCGGTCGGCCACCCGCTCCATTTCATGCAAATTTTCGATCACGTAGTCAAGGGTCTCCGAGAAAACCTTGAAGTGGTTACGATGAGCGTCGTTCCCTGAAATCCGATTATATTTAGGCTTAGTCTACATAGTATAGTAGATCTTAGGGATTGTGGGTGGAGTCTCGAATAATCAGATTTTTTGCTGAGTGGGTTTTGAATCTGAGTGGGCTAATAGGGTTTCGCTGTCACTCACTCATTAGTACAAACGATAGTGCAGATAAACAGGTACCTCGCACAGTAAAGACGTGCTTTGCTTCAGGTGCTTTGAGGAAAATGGTCTGGAAAATCATGGATCCAGCGTAGGAGCGTCCCTTGGACTGGACTTGCGCCCAGATTTTCTGGATCTGTCGGATCTGCACGTTGCTGAGTGCGAAGCAGCGCAGACTGGCCACCTCTTTTCTGATTTTCTCCGAGGGCGCCGGTTTTTTCACCAGTCCGGCGGCCTTCCTGACGTACTTTCTGCTGCGCTTCCTGGTGCTCTTCGGCTGCATCTCGTCGTCAGAGGAGCTTACGTGGTTGCCCATACGGCCGGCCGACCAGTAGAAATGAGAGTGGAGGGGAGACAGCAGCAATGGAAGCCGTTTCCTGTCTTTCCGACGCTTTGCATCGAGCAAATTGAGGTCACGCACTGGCGCTCACGATCAACTCGGCGCGCTTATAATAAGTTCATGTCAATACTTTGGAGATTGCATGCGCAAGCGAGGTAAAGTTAATTAAGATATCGGCTTAGATGGCAGCTCCAATCCTGGCTACCTGCACCGGTCAGCACGGCTGCACTAGCCGATGGACACAGACGGACGGCTGATTTGGAGGAAAGGCCGCAGAAGCAACGTCATTCTGTGCTCGGTCGGCTAATTGAGGCTTGGCCGAAGTTCGCTTTCAGGTTTAATCTCTGCGCCTCCTCCTAAGAGGCTAGATTGGACGCCTCCGTGACGTACGTACGTACATCTCAGTGCGGCCTCAATCAAAGTCTAATAACTAGGAATCGCGCAAACAAACTCTCATACTTTACTTACACCAGCAGCACACGTATCTACAGCTACTGTAGCGCTCTGCGACTTAGCAGAATTGTCTGTCGGCAGCAATTTCAGTGATTTATCTCGAGAAATCAAGCCAAAGTGCTCCATACATCACACATGCACTACAATCTCGTCTCCCGGTCGAGCCACCGATTGCTGCGGCGCCGGCATCTGAGTTGCTTGCTCGACGAACTCCACTAACGCCAGAGAATTTCGCTGCTTCGAAGTTGACAATGCAGCCAATTTCTGCGCCTGACTGGCCGCCGTCACCGCTGTGCTCTTCGATTTCACGGCGTTCACCGGTTGTACGGGCTTTTTCCGCGACCGAATTCGATTTTTGAGCCTAACAAACTTGAGAAAACAGTCGCGCGCCTGACTGCTGAAGGTCAGAAGCAACCAAGGGTTGGACAGAACGAACAAATCCGACGCGTAATACCAACCTGTGCTGACGAACTTTGGAGTGAAATCGAAAGCAAAACACAACCAAAAGCCACATAAACACAAGTACATGCTTGTAGTGATCAGACCGACTGCTGCTAAGCGTAACTCCACTTTCTTTGAGTTTCGCTTGGACGTTTGTGGCTTAATTGCCGTTCGTTTCTGCTTCCAGAGTGCCAGAAATGTCTTGACGTAGAAGAAAATGAGTGCTGGGGCGTACAGTCCACATTCTAAGATTACGCAACAAGACCAGTAAAACTTTTCCACCTATAGCAATAAATGCGTGACGTCATTTTATGAAAAAAGGTCCTCGCCTTCTCGTCGTCGAACTTTGGTTCTGCAAATTCGGCGGTGTAGTGGCATTTATTCCCGGGCAAAACCATGAATGGAATCTAGATGAGACCCAACGTCCACTGAATTATGAGCCTGTTGCGTACTGATTTTGGATTCCAAATCTTTAACAGAATGTTGTCAGAGGTACAGACCATCATAACTGACCAATTTGTAGGCAGTTGGTTTCGACAACGCAGTGCATCTGTTCATTGCAATCAATAGAACTCCAGGGATGGCGGCGTAGTAGCTTGCCCAGTTGCCTGTTTTCGTGAACAACGCCAATGCACTGCTTTGAATGAAGTAATCCTGCGAAATTGAAACAGTGGTAAAAGGTTTGAGAATGCTCCGCCGTACCACGTAGTACATAAGCTAGGTATGCTGCGCAATTTTGAAAAACGCGCTAAAATGCGACATTCATACAATTCTACGCACTGGGGCGCTGATTCCGTATTAGGACACTACTCCCCAGTGTTTGCAAGAAACCGGTACACATTGGATTGTCAATACATTTAGCATCGCAATGCTGAGTTGAGCAACTTACCTTGAAAAGCCATCTAGGAATCACAGTAAAGGTGTATTTGTGTAAGGTGTAGTAAATATCAGCGCAACCAACACTGACAGACAGAGTGAAAAAGCTGGAACCGAGTTTAGAGTGGAATTTTATTAACGCCAAAACCATAGCTATGTACACTGGTAGAGTGACTAAACTGTAAGCGAAGAATATTTGGTCCATAATGCAAAATACATCGCAAGTCATATTTACTGAGAGGTTATCCATTAGAATGCCGGCAGCATACGGCATGCCTGATGCGTCACTGAAAGCTCAGCAACCGAGAGCTTCAAGAAAAGAAAACTCATTACCTTTCATTGTGCTAAGGCCGAATTCTTCCTTAGGCCATAGATAGATGTAAGGCTGGTCAAACTCAGTCAACATGTCAGCATCGAAAGCTATAATTATCTCCTTCGCGACGACCATTAAATTCGCAGGAACAGCTGTATCGCCTGAAATTCGCGATTCATACGCGAATCGACGCAAAATCGCAAAAAATTTTGGCCCTCCGAAATTCTCTTGATTCCCACAATGTTTAAACATGCATTAAACGCCATTTTGTTTCGCACGCCTGCGAATTTGGACAAACAGACAGGCAAGCTAGGTATAAAAGGAACGGAAACCTTTTATAGCCTAGTCTCTTTGCGGTAGGTTTACGAGTTCATTGCGACAGATCAAACGGAAAATTTTGTTAACTATAAAACATTGTTCTGTGGAGAAGTACGGCTTACTCATCGGTGTAGCGGTCTTCAAATTGTTTTCAAACGATTTTGCCGCGGTACTAACTTAAGTCTCAAGCGTAGGTGCAATACTATGGTTTGGGACCCCTGGTTAGGACTTTGTAAGTGATTAGTAGTCGGCGTACTCGTGACACAACTCACCTCGAACAAAGTCGTGTCTTATCCGCGGATACTGAAATGAATATGACAACTTACATTCTCCATATATGGTCTCATTTATGACCGTTGGCTGCAAAAGTGAGATTTTGCGTAGGTTGTCCAATTATTTCCACAAAAATTGAGCCTTTTTTTCAGCTAAGCGGCCGTTTATCTTCCGACTGCTAAAGAACGTTCTGTGGAAACTAAAACAACGGCCAAAATCGCGTTCCATGTGGGTCTGTCGGCCGCAAGGGGTCAAATGTGTGCTGGTAATTTTGCGATAGATTGCTTTTATTCACATACCTTCAGTGATCAAAAGTAAAAGGGAGTAACAGTACGTTCGACTGCGTATTCGTCCACAACAGCCCAAGGTGACCGTCTAAAATTTGGGTAGTCGGCGTGTACCTACTGTATGTATGTACACGCAACAGATATGTGGGGCATCGGCAAAGACTTTGGTCTTCTGAACCATTACGGGGAAGCAAGAAAGCATAGTCTAAGAAACACGTAATCAACCCGAATCAAGATTGGCTGCGTCTGTTTCTGCTGTACAAATGACCGTAGCATCACTGTTCGGTGGCGGATACTACTTGTTCGGAGATTTCAGCCATCGCCGATAAGGTGTTGGCGAAGAACTGATGGATCATGCTCCGCCTCTTCGGGGGCTCCTCTTCTGTCGGTGATTGGACAGCCATGTTGGCCAACGACTTGCTCAGCTGCCGATTTGTCTGCGATAGTTCGGTGGGCTCGTAGAACAGGTCTTCTTCCGACACACTCTGCAACCACACGGCCAACTTCTGCTAAGCTTTTTTGCACGTTTTAAAGCAAAAAATACCTTTTTGGCACGTTTTTAAGCGAAATAATTTTAAAGGGCATTTTTGCAGTTTAGACAGATTTTTCTTGATTTTTAGCCCTCAAAACCCTGTTTTAAGCCAAAAAAGTCGCTGGAACCTACATAGAAGCGGTCCCTCAAACCTCCTTTGGACATGGCGCTGAAACTCTATTTGGGACCTGAAAACCCCAGCCGAAAACCCAGCTACATGTAACTCGCGGTAAAACTGTGTCACCTGAATTATACAGTGTTTGGCCCAGTAAACGATTGATTGATTGATTGATTGATTGATTGATTGATTGATTGATTGATTGATTGATTGATTGATTAGAAGGTACTAACTGCGGTCGAAAAATTGCATACTGTACCTTAATTTCTTTAAGCCACCTGTCTTTGAGATATTTCTTGGTTTCCTTGATAGTCATTCTATCCTTTCCTTTCGGATTGAGAGTCTTTTTGAAGAGTTTGAGACCCCGCTCAGTAAATCGAGTCCATTTGGCGGGCAACTGCGGGTTTTTGCGTTTAATCCACTGCTGCCACTCGTAATAAGGCTTCTGAGTGATGCAGGCTTTATGCCAGGGGAACTTGCCCCGAATTGTGAAATAGATTAACACCCCAAGTGCGAATATGTCCCAGGCTCTGTCCACAGAAATCGTTTCCTTTACCAGCGTAGAGCAGAGCTCGGGAGCCAGGTAGCAGTTCGGGTTGTCGATGTGCTTCACAGAGGTGTCGCTTTTGCGAGTCAGACCGAAGTCGGCGATCTTCACTTTCTGGAAGCTCTTCGTGTCAAAGAGAAGCACGTTTTCGGCTTTCAGATTTCGATGCACAAGATTCTCTGAATGCATGAAGTCCAGCGCTGACATGACATGGGCAAGAATTGTCTTAGTATGCTCTTCGGACAATCCTGAATGTAAGAAATATATCTGAGCTGATCTTCAGAAGAAAATCAATTACAGGACACTTCCCCCAGACCCCTCGGCGAAGATCTATTTGTTTACCCTAAGCCTAAGCTTGAATCTAAAACCTAAGCATAAACATGACCCTAAAGCCTAGCCTAAACATAAGCAGGTAATTCTGAAAGTGTGGTAGGTAGTGTCCTAAGTAATACGAAAAATCGGTCACCTCCTGGGGTTTTGTGCACTTGATCGCGCAAACTGCCTGTGGGACAGTACTCCTGCACGAAGAAAAATGCATCCGAAGTGCTGTTTACACCTTCGTACGTATCGATGATGTTCTGATGAGGCGACAGAAAGAAACTGTAGTTGTATTCGCGAACGAAATCTACGTGCTTCACTGTCACTTTCGGAAACAGCTTCAGGGCCACTCGAGTGCCGCTTTGCTTGTGATCTGCCAGGCAAACCGAACCAAAGCGACCTGAGCCCAGGTGCTGAAATTATACGTTCTCTTTTACTCTTATCGCCTCTATACCACCCCCGATTGGGAGAACCGTTCTTTTCCCTTCATTCTTACATTTCGTACCGGTGTACCAAGGAATCTAAAAGGGGATAAATTTTGAACAGGCCTGGTTGGGCGCCACCCATCGAGGGTGAAGAAATTTCTAAAAATTGGTAGCTAAGGCAATCAGAGGCTAAAATCTGTTTCAGCACATTGGTTTTTCTCTTTCTTGGTCTATTTTTCTTCTTGCTTCCGGCAGAAAAAAGAGGATGTAGCACAACAACCCTCGGCAATCAAGGTTGCAACTACTGGTAGGTAGGTACTGTAGCAGTGGCGTAGTCAGGATTTTAAAAAGGAGGGTTAGTAAAATTTTTGAAGTGGTCTGGTTGGACCGTCAAAATCTTAGTTCCCAAAAACGCAATGAAGAGGCATTCTGAATATGAAATTAACAGTTTTAGTAGATTTAAAGTAAAGGTGTAGCAAAGCAATCTAAAGCACTTTCCTTCTATCCTCGCCGGGAAGGGTGCATCTATCCATCACACATGCCCATGCCCTATGTACGTACAGTAGTATCTGAAGAAGAAAGAGAGGGGACCTTTAAGATTTGGTAGACGTCTTCCAGTTCCACCTCTGCCATGAGAGCCATGCAGACGCTGCCTCTTTTAACCAGCAGACTGCTTCTTCTGTCCTTGTTCTTTCTCCTAGTACTGGCCGCTGACGCCATGATGGCGTCTGCACCGGTCTGAAATCAGACAAAAAACTCACTCTTATTACGCCACTGAAGGCAGCCGTATGTCTGTAGTGCCACTGAACGTAGACATTAGGAAGCGTACTAATTATTGATACGCGCGCGCAAGAAATAGCACAAAGCCTCCACTAATGAATCGACGCTTAGGGACCTGAACGGCAGTTAATTGTGCTGCAAACTGAGATCAAACTGGCCGGTCGTAGTTTGGGGCTGCCAACTATCACTGCTACGATTGTGCTGGGGACACGCCAGGGACCGTAAATCGATGGCATCCGCATGAGAGAGGTAAATCAGTGGAGACCGATCCGTCTTTTTGTTTTGAATAAAAAATTGTTGCCGTTTGTACGCCTAATCGGTCAGCGCGCCATCTTCTGCGCCTGGGCCGCGTGTCGGCCGGCCAGTTGCGTCATCACTTAAATTAGCCGCATATCACCGAACTTATTTGCAGCCGAGACGACGCGCAGATAGTAGAGAGGCCTCATAAAAGTCAGCTACACAAACACATGTATTCTCGAAAAATACCCTGCAATCTGCGGCAGTGGCGCAAATTTAAAAATTTCGAGCAGCTGCGGTCTTGGGTTACACTAGAGCCATCTACATACACAGGTATGTGTTACCGGCGTCAACACCTCCTCCAACGATCAGCCATATTGACGCTCGTCCGTCGCATACAGCCCATTTTGCGCCCGATTAACCGCTATCTGCGCCATTGCACAGCTGTTGCGCGTCTCCATTAACGGCAAAGGTAAAAGCGAAAACGGAACTATGAGCTGCTCTATATGGAAATTACTAGGACAAACAAACCAACGCCTTTTAGGCATGCAGTAAGTACAAACTAGGAAAAAGAGCATCCGAACAAAGCGACAGAATGGCTTGTTAGATTAGCTTCAAGTTTGGGCCCATTGGCTCGTCTTGCTTGCCATGGTTTCTTACAAGTGTCAGTGGTTTAGTGTGTAGCTTGTGGTAGAAGATGCAACTCAGAAGCAGCAATTTGTGGGCAACTGCCGTAGAAATTTTAAATAAAATCTAGAGGTGCGTAAATCTCTCTGTTGTTTGATTTGGGTGAAGTAACGCATTATTTCTTAATTTTAATGCCTGTACAATGTATTTACAGTTTAGAACGCGACATTCTTTTCGGTGATTGTTCGAGTCACGTTGTGAAATTCTTAGATTACAATGCACTCAATTCCTTTGGTTTGAGACCTGTTTTTCATACAAAAAAGACAAACTCAGAGCAGTAAAAATAAAGTGCAGTATCTGAAGAAATAATGAAGCTAAACCACTGAAACTTTTACATAAAATGGCAAGGAAAGCTATTGCCAAATTTCAAACAAGCCTAACGTCCGTTGGCGAACGACAGCAGTCCCTCAGGTGCTGATTATCTCGAGAAGGCGAGTGAGCGGGCTGAGGTTGGGGGTTTGAGGTTTCGCCCGCGCAGAAAGCCGGTGGTTGGGAGTATCGGTTGCGGTGAAACATCTAGTCAGTCAGTCAGGTGTTGCGGACGTATTTTAGCGGCGGAGACGATAGTAATTAGTGCCGGCAGAGTGGCGCTAGCCTTAGGCGATTGTGTGCATTAGCTACAAATTAATTAGAGAAACTTACCGAGTATCGTGCTAGAGCGGTCGGCCATCGAAGACGTGGGGCACTGCTGCAAATTTGCTAAATAAGGATATAGGCGAGTAAAGTCGAGCGCCGGCTTAACCGGAAAAATCCGATAACATTTAGGGGCAGATGTATTATAACAGTGCTTAATCGAATAGAAACACACATTCACATGCAATTAATGCACATAACCGGAAGTCCGGCAACCGAGTTCGAGCCGACCGGCGTCGGTCGGTCTGGCACACACGCATAACACTCTAATTAAGGATATTGGAGGTTGTCAACTGTAGTGACGTTTAGATCAATGGCCTTGGTATGACAGCCTTTTTCAATTAAATTCCTTGACAGTGGTCTGATTTGTGCAGCTGTGTGTACGGGTTCACGTGTGTTCGGGACGGTTTCTAGGGCAACCGATGGCAAAGTTGGGCAGATTAAACGATGATTTATGACTAGACGAGCGCTCGTCCACGGTCGATACTGGAACGGAGAGCCGCCGAGAAAGAAAGTGCAGAATGTTGGCTGGAACTTTGCGGAAATGGCTGTTGCACACATGGTTGCACCATGCAGAAATGAAGTAAGCACGGCCAACATTAATTATTTGCTAGCCTATGCGAACTTTCTGGCCAGCCGACGCATTTATGGCTGGCGATTTTCAATAATGCATCCAGTGCGCATGTCCTCAGGGCAGTTTGGACCTAAGCTTTCTCTTTATTAGGCGCGTGTGCATGTGTCAGGCAGCAATATGCTACTCTCACGCGTCTCTCTCACTTTTGTCCAAACTCGCCAATCTCGGCCCAATCTAGTTTGTCAGTCCTGATTAGGCGCCCAAAAACCGACCGGCGGGTTCGTTTGGCCGGCCACAAATTCAATCTACCGCGCCCAATTTGTGACCGAATTTAGCGCGCTTTTGTTTGCCTATTTTAGACGCCAATGAGCGGTGCGTCTGGGCCGCCGGGACAATCGATCATCAGACATGCCCATTGTCAACGAATTACAGGTACATTTGCGTTTTGCACAAAAACCAGACACGGATACCTCTGACTGAGCACTCGGCAGCATTAGCTGACATGCGAGGCGGTCTTGGCCGGTCTGGAGTGGGCCGATAATAATTATTAGATGGATGCTAGAAGGCCAGAGCCGGCTGCATCCGGGCAATCGTGCAAAGCCAGTAATTTGAGGTCTTTTTTGTCGCCGCTAATCACTGCATTTGCCGCGATTGGCATTAACTGCCAATGGCCTGAACCGACTCCACTCGCTTCTCTCTACCATGCCACGGGCTTCAGTTACATTAGCTGCTCCACTTTCGCTCCCTCCTTCACCTTCCACTGCTTCAGGGCGGTCTACGACGATTCGCCGTGGTGTCGTTCGTCGAGGACCCTGAACAGACCAAGGGCTGTGCGTCCGGCTACATCGTAGCCAACTTCCCCAAATGCCCGCTGACCACCATTGCCGAGGCCTCCTGCAAACTAGCACATGCTGAGTTTATGCACATGAAGCGACTGAAGAGTATCGAGAGAAACGGTAACAATCTTCCATGCACTTTTTGTGTAGCTTCGTTGATAACGTTTCAGCCAAATTCATATTTTCATAGTGCAATAAATAGTATAAAATCCGTTTGTCCTCTCAGCTACTGAGAAGTGCTTTTCTATGTTTGTTTTTTTAACTTGAATACATCCTATTTTTTGTTTCTTGGAAAACTCGTAAAACTTAGTTCTAAAGTACTGTGACAGTGAAATACTGTAAATCATCACTCTTTTAAAAGTCAAATTCCATTCTAATGAATGACCTGTTTTCCTGACAGCCTGATCTTATACTCGATTTGGGAAACATGTAAGCAATACCCTATTTTAGTGTTGTGCCCGTACGTGGATGTTACATTTTTTTCGTCTTACCAAGGTGTCAATGAAATCTACTACATGGTCGAACAAAGTGACTGTGTCAATTTGTACGATCCCAAGATTCAGATGCAGAAAGGTGAAACTTTTACTAACATGTTCGCGTAAATACAAGTATCAGCAATTCTAATGCTGTTACTCAAGTTCTGTTCTGCTTGGTCTGTCGACCGCAGTCGGGTGAAAAATTCAATTCAGCGTGCTATGAGGAGCTACAATTGGTTGATCCCAAACGCGACATGGTGCAAACGCCGATTGATCACGACGATCCCATAGAAGAAATGCAAAACGGGAGAGGACGGGTCAATTCTTTGGTTGCCAAGGCAAGCGAGGACTCAACAGGCAAAAATCAACGCGGTAAGCAGACGTAATAGTAACTCATTCATTCATTTTCCTGTTTTCCCAATTTTTCGGTTTGTTTCGAAACTTGTGCAAAAACACCAGATCAATTTTGTTAAACATACAGTATAGATTTCTTCGATTTTTTCTGGCACTTTTTACACAAGGTATGTTTATCTATCCGTATAAGAAGATTGTTAAGGCTACATACTACTGGCGTACAAAACGATGGAAGACATGTACAACCGGGAATTTGTGACCAGCTGGAAGACGTGGACCGGGGTACGGTACATCTGTATGGCTCTGCCGCGACAGCTGGGGCTAAGAAGGATATCTTTTTATCGACAGCTCAATAACACTTCAGCCTTCACCTACGTTCTTCTGATAGAAATTAGCAATTTACTGGTAAAGCCATTCCATCTACTTGCTCTCTGTGTGACAGGTTTTTCTCACTCTCAGTTGTACGCCGCCCAAACGTTGAATTTGATCGACCGAATAAAGCTGAAGCTCTGCGGCTACGTTGGTGTTTACAGGGAAATCGATTTCAAGCTCGATAAGGTAGGAAAGTAATTATGGCTCAATTAATTAATTAATTATAAAATCGATCATAGGTGAGTGCAGCCAATTTGCACCTGGAAACCGACTGGGAGCCCCCGAAGGGCAAACCTTCAATCAGCGTCACGCTAAGCAGCTCCAAGGACATGGACGACGAGGAAGGTCGGACCGCCTTATTAGGTGTAGACACGAACCAACCATCTTCAGACGCCTTGCGAATGACAGTAGACAAGGTGAAGAGAGGCAGCTTGATACCGGTGGTGTCGCCAAGCACCGAGACCGGACAGAAGAAACAAACAACTCCGAGTAGAACGCAACAGAAGGTGAAACTGAAAGATACCAAGGAAGCATCTCCCGGTCTTTTTCCTTCTGTTCAGACAAAATTGAAGAAATTGGTTAACAATTGTTGCAGGGAGGCCAACGTCTAAATCTAAGCAACAACCCAGCGCGCAAAGGAAAGGAGAGAAAGGTAGACCGGATGTGTTGGAATCGGAAGAGGAAACTAGCGAATCGACGGGACTGGTCACGCAGACCTCAGACACCACGGCCAAACAAAGCGAAACAGAGGCGGAAGTGCACCCCAGACCTATGCAACCACTGGTCAGACTGGCTGGACGCGGCCGAGTTATTCAGGACCCTCAAACACTGAACATTTTCCCTAAGATTTCCGAGTTTACCCATCCGAACGTCATCGAACCGCACGATCCCCACTCAGCGCCGCCCCTGCCGCAGTACAGTTCGCGGTAAAAGTTCTGATTGATTCGACGCCCAGAGTGGGAAAACGTTTACAGATACTACCAGCAAAGGGCACAGCAGGGTGGCAGACCAGCGGGCGAGAAGCGAAATTCAGTCGACATTCCGAGCACCAGAGAAGCACTGGCTCAGAATGCGTACGAGAGCATTTTCAAGAAGGTGCCAACGTCAAACGACGCCCAAAACTTTGCCAGAAGCGACATTCCGAGCGGATTTTACAACTCTCCTGTCTTCAGGTTAATTTACACGTCTGAGTCTAGCCGAATGATTAGATTACCGGCGTTTTTCACGTTTTGCTAAGTCTAAAGCTTAAAGAGGTTGTCTGTCGGCGGGTGGGAAGAACCGAATCAAGTTCGAATTGTAGTAGAAGGGGAAGACCACGTGAGATTAGGAGAATATAATTTCAGCCGAACCGAATGGAAGAGTCAGTCGCCGTTGTATCGAAACAATAATTTGGGCGATCAGTCAATGCAGCATCTGGCCGACCAGCTGGACTTGGCGCCTGAAACCGATTTACTGTCTTCGGGAGGCAACAACAACCAGAAACACACGACTCAACCGGAAGGAAGTCTTGTATTGCTGGCTGCACCACCCAGACTTGCCACTAAACAGCCCAAGTATGACGGGTAACGGGTAGTATTCATGCTATTCCACGCTACTTTGGTTGGGCGCCGAATTGACAATACTATTTAGCGTGGATGAGCTGTGTTGTTTGAGACTTGTTAACTGTTTTACTGTATAGAAAAGTGCGCAGACAACGCAGGTCGGTCGGCGCAGAGGAGGTGCAGCGTCAAATGGAGAGCGTGGGACATGGGCGGACGCAGTCGTTAACGGCTGACATGTTAAGCCAGCAAAACCGGCCCCCGGGCGCACCCTCTCCAAGACGCAGAGTTCTGCCTGTCCTTCCGAACAATCCTGATCTTCTGTCACCCGATCGGCCCCTCGGCACCCCCAGAAAACTGCCCCACCCTTGAATCGTTGCTTACCCCTCTGTAATTGAGGTTATCTCCTGTCACTAGAGCGTACCCAGAGGTGTATGTACTTATATGGGCACACCGCCCTTTCCGGGCAGATAGGATGAAAAATCGGTAAAAAAAAAACAAAACTAATACAAAATTATGCACTAACACTTCTAATTTCTGTTAATTTATCCTTGAGAATGCCTTTGATTGCATTTTATTCTATATTATTATTATTATAAATGCATATTGCATTTTATGCTAGTTTTTGAAAGTCCAATCCAAAATTTACTCCCGTTCGAAATCCTGGGTACGCCACTGGCGTATCACCAGCGTAGTAGTGCCTCAGTTACACTAAAAGCGCAGTGTAAACAATACTGTTGATTAACGGTTCGAACGCTATTTGCCTCGCGCACCGCAATCTAATAAAAAATTACCTGTGGAGCTTTGTTCGTTTGCTCACTTAACCGACTTGTGCGTTTCCTGTGTCTTCCCAGGTTGTGAAAACCGGTGTGATAAGCATTTTGCTGTCTACTAATATTTTTTTTGGTTTAGTGTTAGTATCTTTACTGACTTTGCGTGAACTTTTGTGCACTTATTTCCTTTCCTCTCGGTGACTTGCATAACTGGCTTATAGAATTTATCTATAGAGGTTTCATTGGCCCAAACTCAATGATTATTTTAATGGAGAATCGCAGAGCGCTATTGTAAAATAATTGTGACGTAAAAGTAAAATTTTCCTATCGGCAACTGAGAATCGCAATTTATCTACGTACAGTACTTACATTGTACGTGCATTGCATGTATGTACCATTATACGCAGGAAGTCCGACAATCAGTTCTCTTTATGGTGCAGTTTATGATTAATCAGCCTAATAATAAATCTAAACTTACGGCGAACCTGGCCTTAGAGGATCTATCAATCAATAACTACAATTTTAAGGTTTGGATTAACTATTACGTCTGCTAAATTCGGATATGAAAATTGGCCACGGTAATTAACCAACTATGTCTCTGAACTGATTAGAAAAGCCTGCGACTTCTCGTCCAACATGCGACGCAGCCGACTACGGTAGTCTCACTCCTGATATTCGTCCGCCGACCTCCGGACTGGAGCTACGTGCCCAATGTCTCAAATAAATGCAAGCAGACTGGCTTTTCTGAATAGAGACTATGGGGCCGCAAACTGCTTACCTTTCATCTTTCAGGTTGATTTTTTACGCTTTATTCGGTTAAAATACCGAATAATACCGGATAATCAGGTATTTTTCAGATCCGAAGCACTATCCGGTATCCGGTACGTATTTTGCTTTGCGGTTCCATTTCTAGTAACAACACAGGTATGTCGCACCAACTTCCTACCAAAGTCGCCTTATTAGTAAAATGTTCCGTTTGACAGTGGTCCGAACGCGGTACAGTATATTTAACGCGGATTGTTTAGACATTTTAATTGAACTGTAATCGTTTTTACTATTTTTGTTTGCTCTCCAGTACTTTTCGAGAAAATCAACAGTTTGCTGTTTATTTAAACTTTCTGTTCATCAATAGGTCATGCATAGGTGTATGCATGATTCATATATGGGCCGAAAGTATCTGGAGTAAGTGGCAAGTCGTCTCGGCCGCCGATTTTCCGAAACTGACCAAAAATCGCTGTAAATTGCTGATTTTCGTGAAATCGCAACATTTTTTGCCCGGGAGGCCATCTATGGATTGGGAGGGCCTTGGCCAGCGAGGGGAGTATAGATAACGCCCCAGGCCCTATGCTATGCGATGAGTACAACTTTTTCTAATTCTATTACGTGGGCTCTTTTTACTTCTTATTGATTTCCGTCCCTATTTTTCCTTTTCTAGAATTAACACAAAACAAAACAAAATATTATGTTTAGAGCAGAGGTTCTTTGTCTGTATTAAAGTCCATGTCAAAAAAGAGCGGACTGGCGGTTTTTTTCAAATAACTCCTTATCGGTGCGTCGGAACGCTTTTTGCCTCATAACCAAAGTTGTAGAGGGGGGGGGGGGGAATCTGCGCAACGCGCCATGGTAATGCTAATTTGCGCAACGAAAAAAAATCAGCTTTTCCTGTAGTTGGGATAAACGAGCTGTATTTACTTAGTCGCAAGTTTCAGATACCGGCCGGCTCACTCAGCCATAAGGCATCAATGCAACTACTATGAGCGTTCGTAGTGAACAAGTGTGATGAAAGTATCAGTTTGGCTGGTGGGCTGGGTAGAACTTCAGATGGCGCTCTTTCTTCTATCGTCCACGTCCGATCCGATCATTTTGTCTCATTTCTGTGTTTGTTTTTGGCTGACTTTATTTCTTGTGAAAATATAGTGGTCCTGCCCTGCTCTGCTGCCCCGCCCAAAAAGAAAGAAAGCTAGGCAGTGTTGCCAGGTGTAGTATAATAATGCT
>JASANB010003254.1:0-34469 GCA_030248155.1 Sabatieria punctata
TATTTTTGCGCTACAATGACCTTTTCACGAGTTATAGACCTCTAAAGTTACTTCAATATCCATGCTTTCAGGAGTGGTAATCTGGAAATAGATAGTCTGCGCTTTGGCACTTGTGAAGCGAATTATCTATCAAAAATAGTGTATCCGACCTATTTTGAACCGCTGGTTTCAAAAATGACCTTACTTCTGCTCTACAAGCTACTGATTTTAAGATACAACTTTCTGCACTTCTTTCACAAGAATATGACAGAACCTTAAAATGAAAGGCTTGTAGAGCAGAAGTAAGGTCATTTTATAAATCAGCGGTCGAAAATAGTTCGGATACACTATTTTCTGATAGATAATTCACTTCACAAGTGGCAAAGCACAG
The DNA here is from genome assembly GCA_030248155.1 of Sabatieria punctata. NCBI lineage: Eukaryota > Metazoa > Nematoda > Chromadorea > Araeolaimida > Comesomatidae > Sabatieria > Sabatieria punctata. Next base: position 371 of record JASANB010003254.1, read on the forward strand.
ACAATAAAATTCCAGATTACCACTCCTGAAATCATGGATAATAAAGTAACTTTAGAGGTCTATAACTCCTGACAAGGTCATTGTAGCGCAAAACTAAGGTCATATTCTGAATCAGCGAAGAAAACTGCATATAACAGTTGCTATTTCACGCACCTGTTTGATAAATTTCTTACAATGTGGATGACAGTGCACCAGGCCTAAGTAACTCACTCAGAAGCCGTCCGATTGAAAAATAGAGGTAATTTTCATAATCAGCAGCAAAAACTGCATTAGGTGATGCTAATTCCATGGCTCCGTATCTAGCATATGACAGAATTGAGTAACATTTTAAACCACCATTGCATGCCAACTGCAACGGTTTTGTTCGAAAATTCTCAAAATGCCCATATCTTCAGAACTGCTCAACGTAGATAAAAAATATGATTATCTTCGGATTCAGCATCAAAAACTACATAAGAAAAACTGCTTTCTAGCATGGTTCTTGCTCATGCTAATGAGCAGTGCCACTTTAGAAATACAGCCACTCGAAGATTTGGATGCAAATTTCTCCCGAACCAAAAGGAATCCAGCCAAACCGAGTTCATTTTCGTGATCAGCGGGTAAAACTGCACCAGAATTGTGTGTTTGTTTTTTATTCTGAGCAAAAAAATATTTTTTGACTGGCTTCAAATTGCAAAACACCCCCCCCCCTGACCCCAACAACTTGCCTCCGAAATAGGTTAATTTTGTTTGGCATTTTGCGTTTTATCTTTTTAGCAAAAATCAGCTTGACCCCGCATATACGGCAGAAGTTACAGTGATTTTTCGGAAAAAAATCGAGTCGGAATTTCGCTAAATTTCGTAGTTTTCGGAGAATATCTCGCTAACCGGGTAAGTTCTGGAAGCGCTGTGTGCAGCGTCTGAAAGGCAACTGTCAGGGCTATCCAACCATGTGCACGCCTGTTCTTACTCTTGAGAAACGAGTGAATGGTGATCGTTTGAGTAAATGTCGAGAAAATGGCCGAAAAGGGGTTACCGACCCAACTTTGAGGGGGTACAGCTCCGGTTCTAGGGGGTCGCTGGTGTTCGAACATGCACCGTTGGTGTTCGTTTGACATCTATTTTAACATATTTGGATACCAGCCGAATCCGCGAAAAAAAGTTGCTTGAACATCCTAAGTTGACTTTCTCGCAAAATGCATGTTAAACTACTACATACAACCAGAGAAAAATCAAATGACCTAATCTTGGAAAAACCGGGATTACGGTATCAGGGTCAACTTTTCAGGGTTCTTATGTGTCTCAATCGATGTAAAACTAAATTTCACACCATATTTGTGAATTTCAGCCAAATCGGTTGAGTTGGTCCCGAGTTATTTCAATCCCCCCCCAGAAATCTGAAAATCGCCAAAAACGGCCATTTTTGGCATTTTCGGTCAACTTTGACGGTGTATATCTCTGGAACCGTTTGACCTAGAATCAATATGAATACATTTTTGAAATCCCCATGGTCTCTAGATTCTGATTCACTAAAAAAATCGCATTCAGCCCAGCTACACAAAAAGCCGATTTTTTTGCTTGCGCAAATTAGCGTTACAAGGGAACGTTGCGCAGATTAGGTTACACGACAGTACAGAGCTCGGGCCCCTCTACAACTTTGGTTATGAGGCAAAATGCCCTCCGACGCTTCCATAAGGAGTTATTCGCAAAAAACACAGAGTGCACGGTATTTTGAAACGTACTTTAGTGGATTTTTATTTTACTATATACTAAATTTGCTAGAAATTCAATCCGTCAATTTAATTACTATTTTTGTTTTACTACTAAGCAGGTCCTATTTTTCTACTTTTTGTTTTACTAATAACTTCACCAATTTTACTACCATTTTACAAGTCATAATCTGGAATTTTGCATCAATAATGCAAAGATTTAATGAATAAATTGATGTTAATCTAAATAGTGGTAAATTTGATCATGATACGAAGTTCTGCAGAATTTTGGAGACAAAGAATGTGTGAAATTTGACTGGCACAAGTGGATCCACACTTGTTTTATTGCAAAATTGATCAAGAGTTTGGCTGGAATTCTCCAAAAACTAGTAAAATAGAAGTAAAATTTCCATTTTACTATTGTCGACCTTTGGCAATTTATTTTATTTTTACTTTGCTATTGGCTTTTAATTTTACTTTTCACTACTATTTTACTACTAGTAAAATACCACTAGTATTACTAATTTTCGTTTTACTATACCATAGTAAAATAACAGTACTGTGGTGCACGTAATCTGCGCAACGTTCTCGTGTAACCCTAATTTGCGCAAGGGAAAAAAATCGGATTTTTCTGTAGTTGGGCTGAATGCGATTTTTTAGTGATTCAGAATCTAGAGACCATGGGGATTTCAAAAATTTGTTCATATTGATTCTAGGTCAGTGCAGAAAAAATCGCCTGGCCACTTTTCTCTAGGACGACAAATTGCAATACAGTCATGTCTCGTTAATCCGGACAAGTTGGGACCGACCAATTTTGTCCGGATTAGCGAATTTCCGGATTAACGAATCAAACCTATAACACTGTTTTTCGGGTCAAAGGCCTAAATGACAGCTTTGTGAATTTCAGCCAAATCGGTTGAGTTGGTCCCGAGTTATTTCAATCCCCCCCCAGAAATCTGAAAATCGCCAAAAACGGCCATTTTTGGCATTTTCGGTCAACTTTGACGGTGTATATCTCTGGAACCGTTTGACCTAGAATCAATATGAATACATTTTTGAAATCCCCATGGTCTCTAGATTCTGATTCACTAAAAAATCGCATTCAGCCCAGCTACACAAAAAGCCGATTTTTTTGCTTGCGCAAATTAGCGTTACAAGGGAACGTTGCGCAGATTAGGTTACACGACAGTACAGAGCTCGGGCCCCTCTACAACTTTGGTTATGAGGCAAAATGCCCTCCGACGCTTCCATAAGGAGTTATTCGCAAAAAACACAGAGTGCACGGTATTTTGAAACGTACTTAGTAAAATAACAGTACACCACAGTAAAGAGCTCGGGCCCCTATACAACTTTGGCTCTGAGGCAAAAAGAGCTCCGACGCTTCAATAAGCAGTTATTCGCAAAAAAACACAGAATGCACTCTATTTTGAAATGTACTTTAGTGTGAAGACACCGTTAGGCTTTAAGTCAATCACTTCCAGTCAGCTCGACCGATTTACGACCGACAACACTTTCTCCATTTCCATTTAACCTGCTAAATAGGCAGGCAACCAATCTCAGTTCAGTTCAGAGTCTAGCTAGACTACTGCTATAGACCCAGCAGCGTGTCAGAGTTAGGGTACCTTTGTGGTGTACGGTCTCTACCAGCTGTTCGAAATCAGCCATGGAGCCCAAACTGGGGTGTATGTGTGTGTGGTTTTTTAGGTCGTAGACAGTCATCTGGTCGGGTCTGGAGTCCTCTATGCCTGCGTGCAGCAGAGGCGCCGGTCTGATGGTGGTGACCCCGATGCGTCTCAGCAGGTCAACTCGGTCGGTCAGTCCTTGCAGGTCCCCCACTCCATCACCATCGGAGTCTTGAAAACGAGGGGTCCAGATCTATAGCACGCATATATACTGCCTTATACAGTGCATGATACCACCCCCGTCAGACACAAACTAGTTGCCCCGGCGGCCATTATTGCATCAGATTAAAAGTATATTTCAAACAAGACGGTTCTTAAAAATGACTGTATATAACTTTGGATGCCTTGTATAATTTATAAGATCCTCTCAGTTTTAAAGACGCAAACTTTTTAAACGTTATTAAAGACACAAACACAGACAGCAAAGACAAAGACACAACACAGATTTTTTGGGTATTCTTTTACAAAATTAGACTGGCAGCAGAGAAAAGCCTCGATTTTCTTTCAGACTAAACTTTCATTCCAAGAAACTCTTTATGCAATTCATTCAGATGCAGTTTTCTCCTTCATTCAAGCATGCTGGCAGCGTTTTCTGACAGGTTACTCTTCCGATAATTCTTTCAGATGATTACTCTTCAAGCAGTTTTTTAATTGTTGACAGTCTTAGGGCCAATTTTTCAAACATGCACTTTTCCCTTCCAAGCAAATGACACTGGTTTAGGCAAATCATACAAAAAATAAAAACAGTTTTTTCTTTCAACAAATCCTGACACACTTTATGCCAATTTTTCAAAAAAATGCAATTTTCGCCTTCCAAGCAATTCTGACACAACAAAAAGCAGTTTTCTCTTTCAACAAACTATGACGCTCTCTTGTAAATCTATTAAAAAGCAAAAAACCAATTTTCTTTTTGAGGGGATATTGACGGTAAACTGTTTAGGCAAGGTCTTTCAAAAGGCAAATTTGGCTTTCTAGAAATTCTAACCTCTTTAGGCAATCTTTCAAAACAATACAACTTTCCCTATGAGGGAATTCTGACAGTAAACTCTTTATGCAAGCTATTTCAAACAAGCAAATTTTCTCCTGCAAGAAATCCTGGAAACCTTTAGGCAAATCTTTAAAAAGCGCTTTTCTCTTTCAAGCAGTTCTGACACTCTTTAGGTAAACCTTTCAACAAAGCAGTTTTCTCGTTCAAGCAATTCTCCTCTAAGAGCAAGCTCTTCAGGCAATTCTTTGAAAAGCAATTTGTTTCAAGCAAGTTATTCTAAGTGTAAACACGTTAGGTGTGTGTAGGGCTTACAAAGCAGTTTTCTGTTTGAAGAAATTCTTTCTGACAGTAAACTCTTTAGGCAGCTCTTTCAAAAAGTAGTTTTCTCTGTGAAGTAGTAATTCTTTCTCACAGTAAACTCTTTAGGTAGCTCTTTCAAAAAGTAGTTTTCTCTTTCATCCAATTATTTCTGGTTGACAAGCTCTTTAGGCCGTTCTCTGGCAACATTTATTTCTGGGAACACACAATTGAAAAAAAGCAGGAGTAGAAAAGTTAAGCGCAGTTCGAAACGCAATGCTATGCATCGGTGGAGACGCTTGGTCACTCCGGTCGCCTCTCTCTTTCCAGGTGTGGTGGGGTGTCTTAAGATAAAGAGCTTTACTGCGTCCCAGCCTAGTCCAGAGAACACATGCTTTAGATAGAGTATGTCTACCCATACATGTAACAGGTCATCCGCCGAAGGGGGAGGGATGTTGGGGTCTGGCGCGGGCCGGGGGGTCTGAGCCAAAATTTTGGGAGGGGGTTGGGCACTAAAAACGCTCAAAAATCGAAAAAATCGCAATTTTTGGCTAAAAATCGGCAAAAATCGCTAATTTGGGCTGAAAAACAGCTAAAAAGTGCTGTTTTGTAGGCGATTTTGGCAATTTTTTGTCTGAAATTGTAAAAAATTGCAAAAATTTGCTCAAAAACTTACTTGCCAGAAAAATCGGAGAGGGGTCGGCGAAATCGTCTCGGGGGGGGGTCCCATCCCATCCGGGGGGACTGACCTAAGTCGGGTGGGGCAGACCCCCAGACCCTGCCTGTGGTCTACACGGCCCACGCGCTTAAGCCCAAAAATAAATTAGTCTTAGCTTGGCCTTGGCTGCCAGTAAAAACGCATTAGAACGCATTCTGAGCATAAAATTGCCAGGTGTAGATCACAATTTATTCGTTTCTCTGATTTTTGCCCAATTTATTCCTACCGCCTCCGCAACTGAGGGTGTACACACCATACACCCCTGGGCATGCTACTGTTGAGGCCATGCTTTCAAAACGTAGTTTCTTTCTTTCTAACAATTTTTTCTCACAGTAAACAATTCAGGCAGTTTTTTTAATAAGTAGCTTTCTCTTTGAAACAATTCTTAGTGACAGAAAACGCTTAGGCAACTCTTTCAAAACGCAGTTTTCTCTTTTAAGCAATTCTCTGACAGTAAACTCTTCAGACAGATCTTTACATTTTGCGATTTATGTCTTCAGGTTGCATGGAAACGCTGAATAGAGTAGGTACTGAAGGATTTCGGCATTAGCGAATTCATTCCTAGCGTAGCCAACGTCACTGGATTACTGTACGTACATTGTGGTCATTGAACGTATGTACAATTTATAATTTTGATTACCTATTTTATCCAGCTTTCCCCTGCGACAGGAACACCTAAATCGCAAAAAATGACAATTTTCTCGGGAACTCAAAAAATACAGTAATCCTGAAATGATTGCTGTGTCAGCAATGGATTCCCTGACCATAAAAGCCCACAGAATGCATTGAACTTTGAAATCGACTTTAGTACACCCACTACAGACGGAAGTGCAAGCGTTCAAGTTCAAGCCCTTCCCTTTCCAAGCTGCAAACACGTGCAAACCTGATAGGAAACTTTGGTCTGCCAGCAGTGCGGCTTGACTTTGTCGGGACCGCGAGGACTCGTCACCATGATAATGACGGCTGCCGCAAAGAAAACCATCAGCCAGAATAGAATGAAAAGCAAAATGCTAAACCCGTCCGTTATACGTATACGATAGCACCTCCTATATTTGGACTTTACTCACATCTGACGCCACCCACTGAAAGCCGACTTCCCTTTCTTCCTGGCGAAAGAAGACATCTCGAAAGTCATTAGGGCAGTGGGTTTCAACCAACGTACTGTATCAGATTTTTGTAACAAAGTTTCTTCCGATGCATCCCACCATAGCCTAAATACATACTAAATTTCAAACAAATATAAAAAGGCTGAAACTTTGTTTGGCCTTCAAAAAATTATTAAAACTCAAAGTTTAAGGCTTGCCTGCTTATAAACTAAAGCCTGGACTAACTGCACCTAATCTTCAGCTTCTAATCTGAACGAAAGCATAATCCCAGACATTACACAACTAAGCTTGTATTTTCGGCAATTTTTCCTTCTGGGCATCATCAGCAACTTTTGGTGAGCGTGCAGAGCGCTACAAACTGGTTGCTGTTCGTTCAAGAGAAACCCTACAAAGCTCACACTAGACCTTCTCTGACCACGAACTCAACAGATTGAATCTTATGGCTGATCTTGACCAATCAGGCAAAACACGATTTGGCGCAAGGCCTGGTAGACATTTTTGTGCGAGAGAATGAAGTGATCAAAAGGCTGATGGCCCAGTACAACTCTAATAATAAGTAAAGGTAGGTGCAAGAGACCTGGGAGAGACTGTTCCAAAAATCGATAACAGTCTACCCCCAGAGTTGGAACAGAGCCAAGCGGCATTTGGTCAGCTACATGAGTGGCAACGACTGGAAGAACAAAGTGATCGCGACCAAACTGTGCAGCTTCATGATCAGAGAGATAAAGCACGGCATGTCGAACGGTCGAACGCACCACAGAAGCATCTGCTCCAAGAGAAGTGTGCGCTCCGTTTTCTCTGAATCTCACGTGTAGTCCGCATCACAACACACAACTGACGAAAACCATCTACTCTCCTAACCAGATTGAAATTGGACAGTTTGAATACAGGCACTTTGTACGTTTGTATACATACCTATTAACCAAAGGGTTTAAGAGAACAGATCACACAATTTCAATCACTGAGTGAGCGTATGTACAGAAAAGCCGTTGACCCCTGCACCAACCATATTCAACTTAATGGCATAAACTCTACTGTACAATACGTACCACCACCACACCATTACATAAATTCGAGTTTTTGCACAATACAAACCGTTCTGTTGACTAGAAAAACAATACTAAAACCTAATCGACCACAACCTTAATCACAATTCCCTGTTCAGGGCCCAGTTTCAACGGAGCTTCACTCAAATCTATTTTCAATCTCAGCCAATAGTTACCCTCCTCGGCTAGATTACTGCTCAGTGCTATCACTGTAGCCTTTCCAACTTTGGTTTGTGCCACAGACGCATCGAATATTACCTCCTCTTCGCTTGTACCAAAGTTCAGTGCTGTCAAATACACCTAAGCATATCCGATTTTAGCACAGTGAGATGATATAAAATTGGCATACCACCGATCCCTTAGTAACCGGTCGCAGGAACCGCGCCAAGTAAATGACAGATTCGGCGGCTTTCTCATCAGAAAGCATGGATTCCCCTGTCATCAGTACTTCGTCCCGTTGTCTCATTTTAGCGAGTTTCTTGAACGTCTTGATCGGCGATCGCTCAGTGTAGTATTGTGTCTGCAACAGCCAATGTATTTCGTTCGTTCGTTCGTTCGTTCGTTCGTTCGTTCGTTCGTTCGTTCGTTCGTTCGTTCGTTCGTTCGTTCGTTCGTTCGTTCGTTCGTTCGTTCGTTCGTTCGTTCGTTCGTTCGTTCGTTCGTTCGTTCGTTCGTTCGTTCGTTCGTTCGTTCGTTCGTTCGTTCGTTCGTTCGTTCGTTCGTTCGTTCGTTCGTTCGTTCGTTCGTTTCAATGTGGTAGTCCCACCTACAGACAACTCTCCCCTGCTGGTATTAGTTTGCTGGTAAAACTTTAATCTTGGTCATATCATATGCCAAATGACTAAAAGATCAATGTGAGCAAGAGAGAAACTTACATCGAAGTTAACGAATTTGTAGTCGTTAGTGAGCCGGATGTCAGCTTTGGAGGAGAAGCCGGCAGAGACAGACTCTTCCTCGGCCGACCACTGCATCGGTCCTCGTTGTTTGTTTCGCAACTGAAACTACTTTAGAGCCCCAAGGCCACCACCAACAATCTGGTCACCTCTTTATCAGGGTTGTCAGGCATTCCCAACTCGTCACCATAGTAAGTGCTCGACGCTCCTGGCAGAGTCAGAAGCAGCATATTCATTAGTTCACTGCCCGAACGAGAGCCGTTCAATCTGGTCGTAATGCGAGAAATGTAAGGATCGCCCAACTAGAATTGAATCATTTGCTGATTCCAGATTTTCAAATCAATAACTACTTTTTACAAAGGGACCAGTGAAGAGCACGTATTTTTTAGTGTATTTTAACCTCAACTCACCTCCCACATCGGATAGGTGTCGTTTTCGAATTGTTTGTGGAAGTCAAGCACTGGTTTGAGCAGTCGGTGCACACACGAGGCCAGTCCCGCATCCTCGCAAGTCTGGCTAGAGACTTTGGTTAGTTGGTCGCTGACTACGAACGTTATGCCTGCTTCAGTTGTGAGGCGCAATTTTATGTCCTCTCCTTCTTTACTGGCCAGTGACGCCGGCACAGACGTGAACAATAAACTGAAACAGTCTACTTACAGTACCTGCACGTATTAGCTGGTCCATCTGACAAAATCACACTTCTCTTACAATTCTCGGTCTTCCTCGTTGGTTCGATTATGAATGAAGTCACTGATACCGCGCAGAATCGGATATGTCTCGTCCCAATCCTTCAAACTAAGCATGGTCAGTCAATTTCTAACCGTCAACCCAAAAATACCGGCTCAAGTCCGTTTGATGTGCGAGCGATGTAGTCTATATAACCGAGGTAAAAACCATCCACGCCTTTGTCTAACCAGAACTCGATTACTTCCTGCAAATGAGGACGTACATTGCACTATTGCTATAAACAAAAAAAGAAGCACCTTAATCATTGCGACAACGTTGTCGTTTTTCAAGTTGAGCACCGGGTAGGTGTTCTTTCCACTCACATGCAAATAATGCTGCTGTTGCCGCAATTTGTTGAAGTACTGAAAGAAGGGCAATGGGTGAATGGAGCCGAGCAGGCAGTACGGAGCAGACCTGATTTTGGACAGTCGTACTCCACACATACATGCTCTTATCGTGCGGACTGGCACCACTGTCACTGGCTTTGATGAACCACGGATGCATATTGGATGTGACGCTCAGAGACAGATCCACCACCACGTACATGTCTAAATACACCTCTTGAGATAGGTATAGCAATGCTACCACACATACAATGTACTGTAGGTCGGCAGCTCAGAGCGGGACAACCAGGTCTTAGAATACACCACAGTAAAGAGCTCGGGCCTCGGGCCCCTATACAACTCTGGCTCTGAGGCAAAAAGAGCTCCGACGCTTCAAAAAGCAGTTATTCGCAAGAAAACACAGAATGCACTCTATTTTGAAATGTACTTTAGTATGAAGACACCGTTAGGTTTTAAGTCAATCACTTCCAGTCGCCTCGACCGATTTACGACTGACAACAGTTTCTCCATTTCCATTTAACCTGCTAATATGCCGGCAGGCAACCAATTTCAGTTCAGTTCAGAGTCTAGCTAGCCTACTGCTATAGACCCAGCAGCGTGTGAGAGTTTGGGTACCTTTGTCGTGCACGGTCTCTACCAGCTGTTCGAAATCAGCCATGGAGCCCAAGCTGGGGTGTATGTGTGTGTGGTTTTTTAGGTCGTAGACAGTCATCTGGTCGGGTCTGGCGTCCTCTATGCCGGCGTGCAGCAGAGGCGCCGGTCTGATGGTGGTGACCCCGATGCGTCTTAGCAGGTCCACTCGGTCGGTCAGTCCTTGCAGGTCGCCTAATCCATCACCATCGGAGTCTTGAAAACGAGGGGTCCAGATCTATAGCACGCATATTGTATGTAGTAACTTTTACGGTTTTACTATACCACCCCCGTCAGACACAAACTAGTTGCCCTGTTGGCCGCATTATTGCATCAGATTAGATAACCACTAGGCGCGCCGTAAACAGCTCTAGTACACACTACACATCGAAGTGCAAGCGTATTTTCTAGTTCAAGCCCTTTACAAGCTGCAAACTTTGTATGTACCTGATAGGAAACTTTGGTCTGCCACCAGTGCGGCTTGACTTTGTCGGGACAGCGAGGACTCGTCACCACGATAATGATGGCTGCCGCAAACATTGCGATCCAAGCCAGCCAGAACAGAATGAAGAGCAGAATGCTAAATACCGTCCGTTGGTACTGATTGCAATGATTCTCAGTAGCGTACATATTGTAGGCGTAAAGGATGACCCCTTTTCGCGTGGAAATAGAGAGAAAAAAACAGTAAAAAATAAACGGTCGATTTCTCAGTTTCGTTCAGAGCTGTCCATCATAATGGAGTTTTCTAATTTCCTATTTGAGAGGGCATCAGACCCGGAAATCGGCCCATCCGCCATAGTCTACTACAGGAAGCGAAGGACGTTGCAGACCTTTTGTTATTGAATAACTTTTGCTCGACAAGAGGAATCAAGAGAAATAATGTACTAGAAGTGCTAATTTTACGCTGAGAATGCTTTAAGACGCAATTTCTAAAAGGATTCAGGATCTGATAAGGGAGCCTCCCCCAAACTGGTCTGGGTCACATCAACGATTTTGCTCATTTCTACATATGTGGAAGTGTGTGTCGAAAAACTGTGAAGCCCAAAGTATAAGCTCCGGTGGACCCCCAGAGCGCCAGGGCCCCCCTCCAAAGTAGGGGTGGTCCGGCCGAAAAATCGAAATTTGAGCCTCTACTTCAGAGCATCGTTGTTAGTTCGGAATTTGTGCTCGATTGACGTTCTATACACCATTGGATCCGCAATGACTTGCAGATTTCAAAAATCGAACACAAAATGCGGTTTGGTCCCTCCGTACCGGAGCATTTTGCGAAAAACGCTTGCAGACACCAATTTTCCAGCTGACTGGCCAGTACATCGGGGCAAACTTTTGTACCTTAGAGTTACGAGACAGGTCCAGATTTTATATATTATTTAGCCTACAAAATCCGCAACGTACGCACAAAATTTGGTGAAAATCATTTGGTGCCGTTAGGTCGAAATTTGCTCTGAAAGTGTGGATAAAAATTTTTTTTCTACTAAAATTTCATAAAAATCAGGCATCTGGGTGAATTTTTTATGCTGATGATGATTCTGACCTTAGTTTTTGCGAAAAATTGCAATTTCTACTGTAAACAACCATTTTCTATAAATTTACCTGGCAGTAGAAAGATGTACTGAATTTTATGCTATCTCTTTGCTTTTTACACTACGCAAACATAATGAACTGTAACATGCGTACTTAGTGGGCATGTTAGCCCTGCTGTTGGGTTATTGAAATTGAGAGATATATATGTATTTTAGCTGCTTCGCATGTAAAATTGGCTGTTCGTAATTACGTGCTTGGAGGTCATGATGTGACCACTGCTGAACAGTTTCTTGCTGCCGTAGGCTCTGGCAGAATTCGAGGCATCAGCCTCTATACTGGTCAATTTATCAATGCTCATCAACGATCAAAAGGACAGAAAGTTCCTTCCATAATAGGTGCTTGAGTTTCTGAATAGTCCATTCAACTTTGACTCCTGTCTTAGGGATTGACTCCTTCCTACTATCATTTTGTGCTGATTGGAAGCCAAATAAAAGCCTGGGGCTGCCCCGGGATTGGAACAGGCGTGGACTTCAGAGAGAGCTCCCTGAGCAACCCAAATTTGCTGGAGTTTATTCCTGCCGAACACAAGATGAGAATGATGGTCAACATAAGCAAATATGTCGCAGCTACTGGGTTGAACCACATTCCTGGAAAAAACGAAAAGAACAAAAACGTCAAAAAGATAAACAAGCATCCAGTAAAGAAGAAACAATGCAAACGACTGTTATCGTTCTGAGTACATTTCTCTAAACAAATTAATGGATACTTGAGAAACACAAAACAAGTTGTTCCATTGTCTGAGCCGGGTTGCACCAAAGCATACATGAAAGCTGGCAGTCTAGAAAAGCACTTGGTTTCTGGGCAGCATACATACAAGCCTACACATGAGAGACTGCAAGACATATGCCAGAACCTGTACCTCAGCCAGCTGGAAATGTTCAACACACAATGTGAGCTAACTGCAGCCTCCAGCATTTCCTCCAAATTTACACGCGGTAGTCTGCAATATGGCAATCAACTCGAACAGGGATGGTCTAGACAAACCAGAAGACAATCGAAACAGTAAGTGCTCATTACTTGCAGAGGAGACTCTGAATGCATTATCCATTTAGGTTCACTGTAAAACAGAAACATTTTTTGAATGCCAAGTACAATGAAGGAGAACAGAGAAAACAAAAGCATACTCCTGAAAAAGTGGCTGAAGTGATGAGAACAGAACGTACAGTTTATGGTATGGTTTTTCAAGTTAGCAACCTGTAAACTTTTCGTTAACGATATTTGTAAGCACTCGCAAGTTCAAGCAAAGTGAATGGTTTATAACACCACAACACATCATGGGGTACTTCTTTTTTGTCAAAGGTGTTGCTGACTTTTTGTGCTGTATACTTATGTTTTGGAGAACGTTAAACGATTCAAATGTTGTTTTATCTATTTGGCGCAGAGTAAATCCATAAAGTACTTCTCCAAAGAGTACAAATTTCAAAGCAGGCTACAGTGCCAATCAACTGCCAAACTAGTGAGCCTGTGTATATTTGTCCAATACAACTTTCAGACTCCATCCGAGCTCACCGCGTCCTGCCCAAAGTTTCGATAGCAACTTTTCAGACAACTTTTGCTTCTTTTTACAATAATAATAATAATAATTCCCCAAATACAACGTTTGTGGGATTTTAGCTTGATATTGAAATTTGAGTATGTAAGCAAGTACTGCCAGGTAAATTTATAGAAAATGGCTCTTTAAAGTAGAAATTGCAATTTTTCGCAAAAAGTAAGGTCAGAATCATCATTAGCATAAAAAATACACTCATATGCCTGATCTTTATGAAATTTTGATAGAAAAAAATTTTTATCCACACTTTCAGAGCAAATTTCGACCTAACGGCACCAAATGATTTTCACCAAATTTTGTGCGTATGTTGCTGATTTAGTTGGCTAAATAATATATATAATCTGGACCTGTCTCGTAACTTTAAGGTACAAAAGTTTGCCCCGATGTACTGGCCAGTCAGCTGGAAAATTGGTGTCTGCAAGCGTTTTTCGCAAAATACTCCGGTACGGAGGGACGAAACCGCATTTTGTGTTCGATTTTTGAAATCGGCAAGTCATTGCGGATCCATTGGTGTATAGAACGTCAATCGAGCACAAATTCCGAACTAACAACGATGCTCTGAAGTAGAGGCTCAAATTTCGATTTTTCGGCCGGACCACCCCTACTTTGGAGGGGGGCCCTGGCGCTCTGGGGGGTCCACCGGAGCTCATACTTTGGGCTTCACAGTTTTTCGACATACACTTCCATATATGTAAAAATGAGCAAAATCGGTGATGTGATCCAGACCAATTTGGGGAGCGATCCTGAATTATTTCAGAAATTGCGTCTTTAAATGCATTCTTGAAAAGGCTAAGTAACTTTGCCACTTTGCGTACGTACTGATACCCAACCAGACCTCTTCAGAATTTTACACCCCGTTCAAAATCCAGGATACACCACAGAAGTAATTCCAGCAAACCTACTGCCACGTGGGTGCAAGGTTAGTTAGGCTTATAAGTTTAAGTTCGCAATTACAGCATGATGGAGTACATAGGACAGGCTAGGATTACGTTCATACTTAGACTTAGGCCTAGACTTAAAAGGAAGTGGCAGGCTGGTATGCCGGTGCAGATTAGGGTCTGTGGCAATTGTAATCTGTCTAGTACCGCAGTTTCTTCCAGAATGGGTCGTCGCGATACTTCTCGAGTTGTTCTTTTGTCAAGCCGATCGATTGAGTGGGCATTTCCAGTTCCACCTACACAACAGAAAGCGGTGCTGCTCTTGCTTTATTGCATGAAGGTTCAGTGTCACCTGAGGAGAACCCTTGGAGTAAGAGACCGGCTGAGCAGTGGCAGCCACGTAACTGTCTGATTTAGGAGCCTCTCCATCATTCAACAGCTGCGGATAGCGAGCTGTGTCGGACATGAGCGGTTGCTGGGAGGCGGGGTCAGTTGCCATCTCTCTGCTCTCCTACCACTTCCTCTGACAAAGCTGCAAAACAAACACATCTCACATAATTAACAGTCAGGGAAATAACAACATATATGGTATCAGTACTCATATATAGAAACGGTACCATATATGGTACCACTTCCTTATATGGTACTGGTACCATATATGGTACCCCTTCGATCGAGGCCTCAGGTGATACCATATATGGTACCGGTACCATATATGGTACCCTTTCGATCGAGGCCTCAGGTGGTACCATATATGGTACCGGTACCATATATGGAAACGGCACCATATATGGTGCCCTTTCGATCGAGGTCTCAGGTGGTACCATATATGGAAACGGTACCATATATGGAAACGGCACCATATATGGTACCCTTTCGATCGGGGCCTCAGGTGGTACCATACATTGTATATGGTCAGGGCCTAGAAAATCAGGGAGTCATGGAAACGTCAGGGAATTTAAAAAAGTCAGGGAATCAGGGAAAAGCATTGAATTTGGTGTCTGGTCAGGGAAAAATTTGATAGCAGCAGAAACATCTCGCTACCAAATGCTCCTGTTAGAACTTTACACACCACCCTTTTTCAATATCGGACATCTGACTTTCTACTACTTCTTAAACTAAACATTAAGCCTCAGAATGCCGTTTAAACCAATGTTTCAAAAGTTTCTCTACCTGGTTGGTCAGGGAATTTTTACTTTGGTCATAGGAAAAGTCAGAGAAAGGTCAGAGAATTTTGCCATGCAAAAGCCGCACGAACCCTGTTTTAACTACCTTCTTTATCAATATAAGAAACGAAACCTACATGGACTCGTACAAGGTACTTGGAAGTATGCCTAGTGAATGCATACAGGATGTACCCAGCCTGTTTAGTTTAATTTTCGAGTTTTCGATCCAAGAATCTCAGTCTCAAAACATACAAAACCGAGATCTCAAGTTATACCATTTATAGTTAATACAGGCTTACTTAGATTCAAGGTCAGGCTTAGACTTAGGGAAACTTTTGTTTTAAAAGCAGTTTATGCTTCTGGTACTATATATGGTACCACCTGAGGCTTCGATCGAAAGGGTACCATATATGGTACCGTTTCCATATATGGTACCGTTTCCATATATGGTACCGGTACCATATGGTACCACCTGAGGCCTTGATCGAAAGGGTACCATATATGGTACCGGTACCATATATGGTATCACCTGAGGCCTCGATCGAAGGGGTACCATATATGGTACCGGCACCATATATGGTACCAGTACCATATAAGGAAGTGGTACCATATATGGTACCACTTGAAGGTGTACCGGTACCATATATGGCACCGTTTCCATATATGTGTACTGATACCATATACAATGTATGTTGTTATTTCCCTGACTGATTAACGCCTTCTTTCACTATATATCCTCCTATTATCCGCCACATGGCGGAGATTTCATAAAAAATTTGTCCCTAAGCCTGAACCTAAACCTGAACCTAAAAAAACCGAAACTAAAAGTTTGGTTTGACAGCCTGGCGAATGGGCCTTCTCAATTAGCCGTCATGTGGCGGATAACAGGAGGATGTACGATCGAATACTTATTTGTAGCAAACTTACTCTCAGTCAGTCAGTGACCAAAGGAAAGCAAAGCCAGTTATCTTGTCAAGCCAACGAACAAATCTACCGTAAAGTTTGCTAACATCAGTCTTGGTATGTTTGGGACTTTCTGACGCACACCTGCGGCACCAGCAACGATTTCGATTTAACGGTAGATTTTGCGGGAAAATTGAAACCGGCTCTGGGTTAAACATTGAGCTGTTTTGTTTGACGAGGCAGCTGTACTAACGTGCGTGTCTATTCATTTTTTCGTTTTAAAAGCTTTTAACGGCGCTCAAACTATTTCTGAAGCACAAATATGGCCAAATGTCCAAGCAGCAAGATCGATCCAAATTAGATCTAACTTTCCCCACGCGTCCAAAGTTTTTGTTTTCGACAAAAACATAATCGTTTCATTTTATTAGTAGCTTAGCTTACTGGAGAGGAAGTGGCTTTTTGCGCTAGATTTAGACAGCTTTCTGAGAAACATATAGGAGAGCGCAAAACTCGAATAATGTCACCTCTCTCACTCTATACCCCACGTACGTAATTTGATTTGTAATTTACTCTTAAGTGAAAGTCGGAAGGAACTGTGGACGTCTGTTAACCCGTGACGCATCAGAAGTGTAAAAGTTGGTGGAAATGCGTCACGCCGTTTTGACAAGCTGTACCTTACATAGATTCAGGTTTTTAAAACGACTGTTTCTAGAACTTTATTTTACTACTGTTACATTGCAACAAACCCTGCAAATGGACAAGTACTCAGGTATACGTACGTTTATTTAGATATTATCCATTCTACTGTTTTAAAAATATCACAAAATGTGCCCAAAATAGGTACTACGGCGTACGGGTAAGTATTTTGATTTGCTCAATTTTTGGGTACTAGTAAGTATTGTCAAAAATAGCCAAGTGTACTCTCTCAAGTATGAGTATTTTTGGGGCTCTTTTTAAATTATAACAAAAAATAGTGTTATTCCTGGGGAAAATCATCAAATCGCTGTTTATAGAGCAAGTTTTAATCATAGTCACCTCTGTTAAAAGCAGTTCTTAATAAAAGAAGCATAAATTGTCCCTATACATCCGTACATGCTATGCACGTACAATACTTTGGTTACTTTGGTTGCAACGGCAGAACAAGTCGGTTCCCACTTGCTACTTGTCATCATAACCGGCTTGCCTTTCGGTAGCCTCGCTTTGTATCGACTGCTTCCAGTTGCTTCAACCGATTTCGAACCACAAACAACCGCTCACATAGATGCAGGGGCCACCGACCTACCCTCCCAAGACTAATAAATCATGCCATACTGCACTAAAATCACAGATCCCCGATGTTACTGTAAAACCGCAAAATGACAACTATCAGCTAAACATGATCAAATCTAGTGAATTTTCAACTTTTTCTTTCTATTTCATATAAAGTTTTCAGTCCATCGAGAGCACGTTTAAGCCCTTGAATTACACTGAAATG
This sequence comes from Sabatieria punctata, assembly GCA_030248155.1. Lineage (NCBI taxonomy): Eukaryota > Metazoa > Nematoda > Chromadorea > Araeolaimida > Comesomatidae > Sabatieria > Sabatieria punctata. The sequence goes on from JASANB010003254.1 coordinate 18,043, forward strand.
CTGTAAATTTGTCTATTAACATGGTGACAAATACTCCGCTTTGTCAAATATTTTGGTTAAGTACGAGTGAGTATTCCGAAAAATACGTAAGCATTGGTTCTGGTACTGTAAGTACGACAAAAAATAGAGAGAGAGATACCCGAGTGTACATGAATTTTTTCCGAATACTTCTTTAAAAGCAGCACATTTGTTATCTATCAAGAATAAAGGTTAAAAGTTTTCAGACCAAGATGAAGTGACGAACACTTTAGAGCTGCTAGAAAAGGTACACCAAGAGAAAGATGCCTCGAAGCTGAGCAATTATTACATGGACGAGTGCACCGTCACTTACTCCAATTCTCCACCAATCAAAGGCATTCACGGTAGCCACTGCGGTAGCCGTTGCTGATATTACTTGACTTTTATAGGTTTGAAAGAGGCTTATGAACAACTATACAAGCACGATTTCGCTGTGAAGGTAAAGCCAGAGTACACGAGAGTGTTCGGCAAGTGTGCTTTCCAGAGAGGCAAAACCTTTATCAACAACAAACGCAGTGGAAGGTACGCACTGACTGCGTGCAAAAACTTATCCATACTAAAGGGTGTCGAGTCGACCAGTAAGGGACGGCTCGGTGGCAATTTTACTGTGATTATGCGGAAATTCGCACAGTACGTATCTATAGCTAATCATACTGACCAGAGTTAACCCATACGTAAGGATTGGATAATTGGGAATGTAGTACTGTGCAAGGTAATGAGATAGACCCACCCATACATGAAGTTAGCGGGGTTTTGGAGGTTTGCCCCAGACCCGATTCTCAGGAACCCCAGCCGGATTCTGGGAGGTTCTAGAACCCTGAAACCATATTTTGGGTTGAAAAGTACAAAAATTCAGGGCGCCCAACCCAAATACAAACTGACGACCAAGGTAGGGTTTCAAGACTGTTTTCAATCCTAAATCAGGGAAACAGAAAAGCTAAACAGGGTTTCTAGACTTTATAAACCCTATTGAGGGTTTCAAAAGCCCTAATTTGGGTTACTGAAGCCCTAATTAGGGTTCCTGAGTTCCAAAATAAGGTTTAGGAACCCGAATTTGGGTTACTCAAGCCCTAAATAGGGTTCCGGTACTGTTGATTGGGTATACCGAACCCACACCGAAAAATGGTATTTCTGGGAATACCTACCCAATAAATACCTACCGATTCCAGGTATTTTAATAAATACCCATACCGGGTATACCGATTATTTAGGGAATACCCAGGTATTTGGGAATCGATATTTTTTGTCCAGCTTAGTGCAATTTTTATCGAAAATTCCCTATGTGTACAATGTTTTCTTAGTAATTTTGCATTTTTGGGGCATGCAGAAACACATTCTATTACGATATCCTCCCAAAATATCGAATTTGAAGGATTTTAGTCCTCTTCTGACCCTACTCCCTGTCCCAAACTAGCTTTGTTATTAGAAAGCGTTGGTCTAGTTTTCGCTGACCTTTACACTGCTGCTTAATCAAGTCTCTATGTGCTTGATTTACAGTACAATCACAAGCAACAAAATAGCCAGCGTTTTGTCACTGCTCGTTAGATCTCCATACTGTACAATAGTAGGCCTAAAACTACAGTACAATGGAAGCATTTCTCTTAGCCAAAATTATTTATAGAAACGATTTTCACTGTAGTGAAACTAAAAAGATTAAAAAAATCCAAAAAAACTGTAAATCCCATTGCTTTTGATGAATTTTCTAGCCTCTGACCTTGGAAATGACTAAATCCATGGTCTTGTAAATGGGAAATTCAGTGTTTTGACTTTGTAAAGCATTTTCAGCAAATACCGAATAAATACCGGTATACCGGTATTTTTGCGAATACCTACCCATACCGAACCGATTCCTGGGTAAGCCGAAAAATACCTGAAAACCCCATACCCAAACAACAGTAGGTTCCGGACGCTAATTTGGGATCCTTAAGGGACCCCCAGACCCCCTTTCTGAAGTCTGTAGTTAGGGTTTCAGAGGCCCTAAAGGCGGTTCCTCCGCAACCGTAATTAGGGTTTCAAAAACTCTACATAGGGTTTCACAAATGCATTTTAGTTCTATTTCATCTGATCAAATAAGGGTTTCTATACGTTTTAAAGTAAAAATAGTTTTTCTTTCACGTTTTAAAGCAATAATAGGGTTTTAAAGTGCATTTTTGCAGTAAAGACTGGATTTTCAGCCCATTTTTACTCCATAAAATCCTTTTTGAGTTTAAAAAGGTCGCTGGAACACAGTTTTGGTCACCAAAAAGGTCCCTGAAATCCCCTTTGGAAATAGTGCTGAAACCCAATTTTGAAACCCCACCCGAAAAGCCAGCTACGTGTACATGTATGGACCCACCCCACCACCATTTTTTCACTTTAGGTGCCAGGTTATGGTGGCGGTGGGTCTATCTCAACACCCTACCCTACCCATCACCTGGGGAAACGTTAGACTTGTTTTGAACCCTAAAATACTGTATGTACGCTACGCAGGGTGGTGTAGGGCCCGCGAAATCAGCCGCATTTTGTCCAGTAGTAGAAACGGGTTACACAACGGGTTTCCACATTACAAGACAACTAGTGAAAATTGTCTACAACTTTAGCTACCTGCTCGTATTGCTGAAGGAAAATGGAATATGGAAAATAGCAGAAGAATGTACGACTAATTCGAAATAAACCCGTTCTGTGTTCACTTACAGTAACTAACCTAACACTATCAACTGTATGACTAAACTTTCATTTCTTATTACTTAACGAGATATACACAATTCTAATCTAAACCAGCTCTTAAGAAATATACAAAGAAACAATAAAAATAAAATAGAGAAGGTCCTGGAGAAAGTGACACGAGCAACCAACCAACCAACAGTATCGAAGACTACAAGGAAAAGTTGCAATCGACACGTACAGTGGCGGCCAAAAGTTTGGACGCACCCCCAAAATTTTCAGTTTTCTGTTAATAACACTTGTTCTGTTTGCAGTTTGCGGATGAAGTTGCGTGCTAAGTTTGTGCATAGTAGCCCTACATAACCTGAAACCATATGGTGTTCAGTCCCCCTCACGTTGCTGTAGTATGACTCAATTTTCGAGAGACCCCAGAAAAATGGGTGGACAAAAGTTTGGACGCACCTATGATTATCTTGATTTTTTGCTTTCCAGATGTTTTGTAGGGAACCTAACGGCCGTTAATATGTGTAGCTGCTATTTAGTCTTCTTTTTATTGCAATTTAGCGGCAGTTTGGAGGATGGCTCAGTCCAACCAACTTATTCAACCAAAGAGGGTTCTCGTGCTTGAGCTGAGACAGAGTGGTCGCTCTAATCTCAGATAGCCTGACAAGTCGGGTGTTCCGGAAATAGGTGTTCGTTCTGCCTTAGTTCTCTTCTCTGAAACCGGTTCAAACGTCAATCGGAAACGGACCAGTCGATCGAAATCGCATACAACATGGCAGGAATGGGTCCTTGTGGCAAGATGTCTAGTTGATCGGCTTAAGACTGCTCATAAGGTAACAGAGCAAATAGAGGCTGCGTGTGGTCAAAGCATCTCTGTATGAGCCCCGCACCGAATTCTACTGCGAAAAGGGTTGAGTTGTTGCATCGCAAGGAAAAAAACACCTATCAACTTTTGTGACCGCAAAAACGGTTCCAGTGGGCAAAGGCCCACCTACATTGAACCATTGTAGATTGGTTCCAAGGTTTTCTGGAGAAACGAAAAGAAGTGGAATCGGTGCGGAAGCGATGGCCGGCTATATGTCAAGCCGTTTGTGGCAGAGGAATTCCGACCAGACTGTGCAGAGCATTGTAAAGTGGGGAGGCCGTAGCATTATGATGTGGACTTTTATCCCATTGAAAGGCCTAGGGCCCATTTATTGTATCCATAGGATCATGGATAAAACCGTCTACACCAACATGTTGGTAGACATCATGCTGTCATATGTAGAACAGAACCTCGGGCTGAATTGGCTGTTTCAACAGAATAATGACCCCAAGCACACGGCGAGGTCAGTCAGACAGTGATTCGCTAACTACAAACTCGCAGTTTTGGACTGGCCTGCTCAGTCACCTGACCTGAATCCAATCGAAAATTTGTGGAGATATGTCCAGAGAGACGTTATCAGTAAAGCACCCCTAGATCTGTCCGATCTGGACACTGCCATCACAGAATTTTGGTTTGTATTCCCCAGTCTTTGTGTCAGAAACTAATCAACTCTATGCCCAAGCGCTGTCCAGTTGTGGTCAAGTGTTATGGCTTCCCAACAAGGTGCTAGTCACCTAAATACATGTTTCATTCTTACTTGTTCTTTATTGCTGCAGGTTGCTCCGTTTTTTCAAAAAATCAGTAGGTGCGTCCAAACTTTTGTCCACCCATTTTTCTGGGGTCTTTGGAAAATGGATTCACACTACAGCAACGTGAGGGGGACCGAACACCATATGGTGTCAGGTTATGCAGGGCTACTATGCACAAACTTAGCACGCAACTTCATCCGCAAACTGCAAACAGGACAGGTGTTATTAAAAGAAAACTGAAAATTTTTGGGGTGCGTCCAAACTTTTGGCCGCCACTGTATGTCATCTGCCACTGAGTCGCTGGCACGGTTTGTCTAGCTCAGGCTTCAAAGAAAGGCTTTTTGAAAAGTCAGGTAGAAACTGAAATCAGTATTACGACCAAAAATGGCTCAGCTAAGACAATTAGGCAGCTGTTTTGGTATAAAATTGCACGAAAATTACAAAACGGTGGAAGCTAACCCGTTCTTACATACATATAGGCATAAGGTCGGTTTAAGAGAGGCATTCAAACAAACAAATACGTACGGTACCTAACAGGAAGCACTGTACAGCCGCAGAATACTGATTAATCCAACCATAACTCTATGTTAAAAGGAAAGAAGAACACTTCATTTGTATCGAACCGATACTGTATCACCGACAGAAATTTGACCACCAGAATCGATGGCCAAATTTATTCCGAAAAACGGATGATTGCCATAAATGTGACGTTCGTGTTGCGGAGCCAGCCGATATCTGCAAATTAATATTATAATTATTATTATTAATAGGAACGGAATACCGCAATCTTATTGGAGTGCATGAAGCTTATACTATTTTGGACAAACGTTATTATACTTTGGTTTTCGCGCAGGAAAAGTAGAACACCGCAAACTACTTTTAAGAGATTTTGGATACAAACAGATTTTAAGAACTATCGAAATGCGTACTAAAAAACTGGTCGGTTTTCGATGTTGATTAATGGTGGCAACCCTAATATGCTTTCTTCCCGCTATTCGTAGACAGTTCTAAGCGTATCATGTCGCGTCTTGCCCATGGGTAGAGTACGCTATCCCGTGTGTCACAGCAGCCCCGGCACCCGTGGAAGCGGTGTGTTTGTGGGTTCGAAACCTGTCGAGGCGATGGGAAGTAGTCGACACCAAGCCCAATCCAGGCCGTCAAAAGTCAGCAATGGCAAGGCAAGTATATAAATAGGGACCAAACCTTAGCTGTCTTGCACACACTGACAGCAGAAGGGGAGGGTTGTTGTTAAGGAGGCTGCCGGACCTTATGTCTCTTCCTGCTCTATAGCAGTTGGCTACTCCTAGTCCCAAAGGACAAAAAGTTACAACAATAAGCGTCTCAGCTACAGGAATAGTCGAAAGAGCACCTCTTGAGCGCAGTCAACGGCTGCATTCCGTTATTTTTGGTACCGGAGTCAGGATCGACTGTGGTCAAAATGCACCGAGTGCACGGCTTTACGTTGGTGAAGAAGGTCTGCTCACCGATCTTCACTTGATCCCAGTTGTCCTCAAATATTCATAAAAGTAAACGCTACTGTACACACTGAACCGCACTGTACGTACTTCATCGTATTCTTTGTTGCCAGATATGACAATGTTTGGTCTGAAATTTCTTATCGATACAGGCACGCCGCCACCAACCCACTGTATCAAATCGTCGAGCGAAGATTCCGTGGCTAACATGTACGGCGCCAAGTCGGCGAACACCACCTGAACGCAGATCTGCGTTAGAAACATCAAAGCAGCAAAGTTATGCCATGGAAATGCTTGTAAGGCTTGTATTAACGTAAATTCAAAGTATTTGAAGCGAATTTAACCAGTTATTGTGCTTATATTCTTTAAAAAGCTTGTTTGAGTTTTTTCCGCATTCTAGTAAAAAACCGTTTTAAAAAACAGAACAGCCTTGGCTCCGTCCTACGCCAGTAAAAACCCACAACGAACTAACAAAGTACTCCATTCAACACTTACAGAATCACCCCTTTTAACATAAGGGTCGTTGTTGAGTCGTCGATCGGTTTTCAAGCCAGGAGCGAAGTACAACAATCGGCAAGGCTGTTCAGACTGAATTGCATTTTGCAGCCACTCAGCAACCGTCTCACCGCAATCGTAGCCGTCCACACGATTCTGAGTGTTCAGTCTGAACTTGTTTACATGATAAATATCGCACCCAACAGGTGTAGCAGCACATTGACACAAGCAACTACTATCTTAGGCCAATACACCGCTTACACGATCTTACGTGGCACTCCTAAGTGCTTTCTGCTGCACAACCTGATTCAAATTAACTGTACACGGTTGCAATCCGGGCGCTCTTAAAGTCAGCATGTCATTTTCGTCCACTTTTGGCTCGACCAGCACCATTTTAGGACGTTCTCTAGCTGTTATAAAGGTCTTATCAGCCTCTCTAACCACCAAAAAGTGTCTGTCTTTCATTCGGCCGCTCTCTAGTCCGAGTTTTCCACACTGCGCCTGCTCTAGCTGCACGCCACGACAAGACTTTACGGGGTAAATGAAGAGCTGCGATACTTTGCCCACTTCGGTCCAGGGCTTTCCGCTGTCCGACAGCCACTTACGCAGCCAGCTGGACTTGTCCGCCCATAAATATACGGCATAGAAACCGGCAGCCGCTGCACAAATGATGAAAACGTTGCCGTAGTCCATTGTTTAGAATTGCTGCCACGGACTCTCAGAGTTCAACCGCCACAACAAGAGTGTTGGGAGCGAATTTTTGATAAAACCAGTTCTGTCGGCCGGCCGTCTGAGCCTACCTACAATGCAGCTGAGGAGGCAGCTCCGAAAATCGATCGGCTGCAGTTGGGGCAAAGGCAAATGACGGGGAATTAGACCATGAAAAATTGTGCTGTGCTGAAGCAACAATAAACATTTGGACGGCTTACATGTATGATGTGTACGTTCTGGCGTAATCTCCGCCGGGGCTAGTCAGCGTTTCGTAAACTTCGGAGGGCTCTATACTATACTGCATGTACGAATTGTACACTCCTCACTCAAACTATACGTCAGCGGTAGGCTGTAAAGCATTTCCTTGACATTACTGGAAAGCTGAGGCTGTCTTAACATTCATAAAGTTTAACTGACTAGATTTTCTATACATTTAGTATTCAGAGCAAGGCGAGCGATAAAGCGGACTATGAATATGCGTAAAGAACATCGATCGACCTACACGTATACGTAACGTACCAAGAATATGTACAGTACATTACAAAGGAGAAAGAATGCTCCACGCAACGGCCGGACGACCTACTATGCACATGTAACAGATCCGGACGGGGGCGGGTGTAGACCTAGTTCCCAACCAAATTTTAGTTTGTAGTTGGTGGTTAGTAGTCTTCAGGCTTTTCAGTTTGTAGTTAGTGGTTCTGGTTTGGTTAGTAGTCAATTCGTAGTCCCTGGGGGCTGTGCAAAAATGACAATATCGGTTTACAGGGAGGCGGGGGTTTGGGTACTAAAAATCGTAAAAATCGCAAAAAGTCGCTAATTTGGGCTCAAATACAGCTAAAAATACAATTATTTTTACAGGCGATTTTAAAAATTGTCGTGTTCGAAATTCTAAAAAATCGAAAAATTTGCTCAAAAAATTACCTGCCAGAAAGATCGGAGGGGGCCGAAAAAATCGTCCCCGATTGAAGGGCCTTTCTCTTTCGTGTGGGGCAGACCGCCCTCTTGTACATGCATGGTTGTGGACAATCTAGCCTAACCATGGGATGATCTAGTTGTCATTTATGTATGCACTTATAATTACAGTACAACTACTAAACTAAATTTGATGATCAATGAACTAAGACGCCAAGCAATACTTGAAATTTCTGATTAATGGAAAATTTTCGCGATTTTTGTAATTGCACTTAAACTGTTATGAAATAAATGTAAACAACCGTGCAGATTTCAAAATTTGAGGCTACAAACTCGAGACGAAAAAATATGTACGTAGTTAGTGAGTGGTCCAGCGGATTTAGTTTGTAGTTAGAGTTAATTTGTAGTCTAACTTTTCATAAGAGTCAGGTAGTTAGTATAGTAGTCTTTTAGTTTGTAGTTAGTAGTCATTACGAAACGAACTAGGTCTAGACGGGTGTAGTACATATCAAGCTCAAGCTGTTTACTTTTATCATCTTTACCAAGAAAATGATAGTTCAAAGTTTTTATACAATTTATTATTTTCTTTTTTGATGAATTATAGTGATGGATTGAGAGAGCATTAGCATCTCACAGAAGCTCGACAACTCCTATGCACAGCAGAAATCAGTTCTCGCTGGAATAAAGCGCACGTTCCATCGGGAATTTCGCTACCGCCCGAAATATTGGCCAGCAGGGCATGGAAGGCCCGCCGAGTCGAACAGAGTCTTCATTATGTAAGTTGCTAGACTTACATACACTTAGTCAAACTACATTTAAATTACACAAAATTAAGGAGCAACGATATCAGATTGCGGCACCTTAGTGCAACACAGACAGATGTCAAAAATTAATGTACAGGGTGTCTCAAAAAAAAATGATCACATTTCTTTTTACTGCCATTTCCGCAAATTTTTACCGAATAGGCTGAAATTTGGAACATAGGTGCCAAAACTCGGGGAATTTTATGTGTTAAAGTTTGGTGCACTAAGCTTGACTCATTCCCGAGAAATTTAAAAAAAGTGAAATTTGGTAATTTCAATAGTGAAAGCCGGTCACCGAAAAAATGATCACATTTCCTTTTACTGCCATTTCCGCAAATTTTGACCAAATAGGCTGAAATTTGGACCATAGGTCGCACAATTCGGGGAATTTTATGTTTTAAAGTTTGGTGCACTAGGCATGACTCATTCCCGAGAAATTTGAAAAAAAGTGAAATTTGGTAATTTCAGTAGTGAAAGCCGGTTACGAAAAATGTAAACATTTCCTTTTCCTGTATCTTTTCTAATTTTTGTCGGAATTGGATGAAATTTGGAGTGTAAACGCAGAAGTTCAGGGTAATTCGTGTGTAAAAAGTTGACGCATGAACTCCAACGCTATCGTTAGAGTTTAGGCGATAATGTAATGTAACGTTTTTTCGGTGACCGGCTTTCGCTATTGAAATTACCAAATTTCACTTTTTTTGAAATTTCTCGAGAATTAGTCAAGCCTACTGCACCAAACTTTAACACATAAAATTCCCCGAATTTAGGCACCTATAGTCCAAATTTCAGCCTATTTGGTCAACATTTGCGGAAATGGCAGTAAAAAGAAATGTGATCATTTTTTTTGAGACACCCTGTAGTTCGCATTTGGTGGTTAATGCATAGCGTAAAACATAGAGGAATAAATCTTGTACGTAGGTCCTCTCCCAATACAATTCCCCCTTCAGTACAAAGGTACCACTTAAAAGAGATTGCTCAACTAATACGACCTGACGCTTTCATATAGAATCGTCAAAACGTTAGTCGAAAAAGCCGTTAGTGCCGGTACGAAGGAATCAGAACAATACGATACCGTAGCTATTTACGACAGCTAAAACTAGAAAAACAACAAGTATACACACAGTCTACTGTTAATGGTTTACTATACACTAGTACGTAATAATCAGCTACCGATAAGGACAAGGCAGTGTGAGCATAGCACACACCAATCATACAAAGCTGGCAAAATGCAAGTCGAGCGTGTGTCCATCCATGGTCAGAACCGCCGTCGACTCCAGTCCTTGGGCTGCCAGTGCAGTCTGGAAGGGTCGATGCGGAGTCTTCTCTTCTTCATGGCCTTTTTATGGGCTTCCACCAACTCCCGAGTCAGCACAATCACGTACTGACCTTTGTAATACTGAATCAGGTTGAGGTGAGCCAACGCCGATATCACGTCCTCTTTTTTAATCGCCGTTTCTTCGGACAACTCGCTAAATTAAATATTATTACACTTTATACAGGGTTCGTGCCGCTCTAGCCATCGAAAATCCCCCTCACATTCGCCTTATTTTCCTTGACAAAAGCCAAAAATAAAATCCCCTGACATTTTCAAAATTCTGGACACTAAATGTGATATTTCTTGCACAAAAACCGGTAATAAGTAAATGCACGACTGCAGTTATTTGTTACCGCCAACCACGAACGAAACTGCATGAAACTTCTGAAAAATTAGCCTTCGAAAACACAGGTTTAGTAGTTTGAACAGATCTGGTCAGGGGAGGAAACTTTGCCTTCAAAAACGTTTTGGAAAGGCATTCTGAGCACACACACAACTAACAGTTTTAGTAGCTTAAAGAGGTCTGGCTCGGCCGCTACCCAACCAGGGTGAAAAAATTTTAAAAAATCAGCCTTCAAAAACCCGCTTGAAAGGCATTCTTTCTGACCGTAGAATTAACAGGTTAACATAGAAATTAACATAGAATACCATAGAATTAACAGTTTGAAGAGGGCGAGAAAATTTAGAAAAACTACCCTTCTAAAACGCACTGATATTAACTGAATTACATGCTTAAGAGTTTGAGTGTTTTGTGTGATTGTTTGAGTGTATTCGCAATGCATACATGGGCCGGGGGGTAAGAGGAGTTTACCCCTCCCCCTCGGCCGGCCAACCCCACTGCCCGCCCCCCTCCCGGAGGGAGAAAATTTTCGCTTATTTAAGACAAAATAGGCGTTTTTTGGAGTTTTTTCGGGACCACCCTCCCCACGATGTCTCCAGACCCCCATCTGGATTTTTCCGGCCCATGTATTATAATTACATGCAGGCATGGGCAAAGGGGGGGGGGGCTGAGGGGGGGTTGGCCCCCCATCAGGCTCTGATCTACCCCCCATCAGCCGGCCGCTACCCCCCATCAGGAATTTTTGGGAAGAATTTTGTATAGAAAATTATGATAAAAATATGTCTGGAATAGGCGTAAATGAGCTCAGAATAGCTAATTTTAACTTATTTTAATGAAAAATAAGCCAAAAAACCCTGATTTTCGCCAAAAATCGGACTTTTTGGCTTACCACCCCATACATGGGCCGGAAAAATCCGGAGGGGGGTAGGGGGTTGAGACCTCGGGGGGGGGGGGGGGGGGTTGCCCCCCCGCAAAAGGCAAAAAAAAACGCCTATTTTGCCTTAAATAAGCGAAAATTTCCTCCCTCCGGGAGGGGGGGTGGGTGGCGGCGGGGGTGGTATGGCCGGCCGCGGGGGCGGGGTATACCCCATTACCCCCCGGCCCATGTATGTACCACCCCCTCAGCCCCCATCAGGCGCTCCTACCCCCCCCCCTCAGCCCCCCATCAGGAATTGAAAATTCTACCCAATGTCTGATTACATGCACTTTCATTGCTGCTTTCATTGAATGCAAGCTTTTATGTAGTGACGCAGAAAATTTCCCTTGGCATAACCCAAAATCTCCTGACAAATTTTAAATCCCCTGACCGGCACGAACCCTGTTATATAACTGAGAGGGAAGCCTTTTAGGTGTAATCAATTTCAATTCTTCAAAAGGGATAGAAACTGCAAAGGCGCACTTGACACTAATCTGGAAAGAGGACTCTTCACTGAGCCGCTTGTCAAAGCTCTTCAGACTCTTGAGTACGATTTCGAGACAGGTCTGCGACCAATAACTGCGGTAGCCGAGCAGTCCCAGGTCGGACAACGGTTTCTCGGGAGATCCCGTTTTTCCCTCCGCCTTGGACAGCACGTAGCTGAACTCTATCAGCAGTCTGCCATAGCCTTTGCGTTGGTACTGCGGCAAGACCAGAATGCAGGCCACGTTGTAATCCTCTGCAGACTCCTTCTCCTGTAACTCATTCACTTTACCTATACAGTCTCTCTGTCTATTATACAGGCTGTCCCAAAAACAATGGACACATTTCCTTTTACTTTTATCTCCGCAAACATTGGCCAAAATAGCCTGAAATTTCGACCATAGGCATATTATGTAACAAGGGGGTCCGGAGGTCTGCCCCCGCCTGACTTAGGCCACTCGAGACGATTTTTCTGGCAAGCAATATTTTCAGCAAATTTTTAGAATTTCAAATTGCTAAAATCGCCTGTAAAACATCACTATTTAGCTGTATTTGACCACAAATTAGCGATTTTTGGACTATTTTTAGCCCAAAATTGATATGTTTGGCAAAGCATTTTAGTACCCAACTACCCCTGTATAATTTGGGTTCAGACCCCCGGCCGGGGCCAGACCCCCACGCAACCCCTTCGGCGGATGACCGGTTACAAGCAAGACCATCCATAGGTGCCAAAGTTCGGGGTATTTTATTTCTCTAAGTTCTGTGCACCTTGATCCAATCCTGAGAAATTCCATAGAAAACTAAAATTTGCTAATTTCAAAACCAATATAAATAATATTAAAAAATGGACACTTTCCTTTCTTTCTTTTTCTGAAAATCCATCCAAATGATCTGGAATTGGGGAAAATCTGCTAAACTTCGGGGTATTTTATGCATTAAAATTTCATGCATTGAGATTGGCATAGTCTCGAGAAACATAAGGATTATCCTTAGGAACTGTTTTTCTGATCTGCTCATTAAAAAAACGGATTTCCAGGATTTCCTTAACTTTCTTAAAACCGCGTCAGTCTAAATGCATGAAATCTTAACACAAAATACCACCTGTGTTCCAAATATAAGCATAGCTAACCAAGGTTTGCGGAACTTAAGGTGTGCATTCTGATCGGGAGATCGTGTACTTTTTCGGACAGCGAACACCAAGTGTTTGTGGTGTTCAGTGCCTGTCGGTGTCTCAGACAAACGCAAATTTCTGGAGAGAATGTAGAAGAACAGAAAGGTAGTGCTCAGTGTACCTTCGAAAAGTATCCTAAAATGTGGAAGCCTCTGTCGTCCTGTTCAGTGAGAATGTAGAATAGAAACGGGTCTGTATCGTAGTAGAGTGTTTTGTGATCGAGGAACAGCTTGGCTAGCAGACACAGATTTTGCGAGTAGCTCTACAACGGAAGCGTCTCAACTTTTAGACTACTTCAGACACCAACCTTATTCTTTCGTCCATCGATTTCAAAGAAGGAAATATTTCCGGACCGGTAGATCTCGTTGCCAGGCGGGTGTCGCCAAAGGCACTTTTGCTGGAAAAGAAAATTGCAGTTTTCTGGAATTAATCACTCAGCCAGCTACCAAGTGGCGAATAAGACACTTCTGACTCTTGGCGAACTTGAGACAAAATTCACACAGGTAAATACAGGAGAGCGAGGTCAGTTCTTGGGGGTAGGGCGAAAAGTACCAGGGCTGTATTCTGAACTTGCCCAACTCTATCATTTCAATGTTTCGGATGCGAGTCACTGCATCTTCGTGGTGAGAGGACATGGAACCGGTCTGTCTGGGAGCCGCCACACTGCTGGTCGAGGCCACCACCGGCGGTCCATCCAGAGAATCTTCTTTCGGTTCCGGCTCCCTTTCCCTTTCCCGTTCCCGCTCGCGCTCTCTTTTGCGCTTGCGAATGACAGAAATTGGAGTGACTGGCGTTTTGGGAATCTGGAAACCAGCCACGGACCGTAATACACGGTAGCGCTAATACAGTCTGGCACTTAACGCAGTTATTACCATTATGTTACCCCTACCTTCGCATTAGTACCTGTACCGGGACCATATATGGCATACATGTAACAGGGGGTCTGGGGGGGTCTGCCCCCCCACCCGACTTAGGCCAGACCCCTCCCGGGTGGGGACCCCTCCCCCCGAGACGATTTCCCCGACCCCCCCCCTCCGATTTTTCTGGCAAGTAAATTTTTGAGCAAATTTTTGCAATTTTTTACAATTTCAGACACAATAATTGCCAAAATCGCCTGCAAAACAGCACTTTTTAGCTGTATTTCGGCCCAAATTAGCGATTTTTAGCCCAAAAATTGCGATTTTTTCGATTTTTGAGCGTTTTTTAGTGCCCTACCCCCTCCCAAAATTTTGGCTCAGACCTCCCCGGCCGGGGCCAGACCCCCCAACCCCATCCTGTTACATGGTACCCCTACCTTCGCATTGGTACCTGTACCGACACCATGGTATGAAATCTGAACGGAGTGGTACCATTCCAAATCTAAACGAAGTGAAGTGGTACCATATATGGTACTGGACCGGTACAGGTACCAATGCGAAGGAAGGGGTAGCATAATATGGTACCACCACAGTGGTGGAACGTGGGGATACCATATGGTGCCATTACCGTGGTACCAGCACCATAAACGACGTAAAGTGCCTGACTGTAATAATAAAGATTCTTTTCATTACTTCTCTGTCAGGTGTGCTGGCCCTAGAACTAGAGGCGGTGTCGGTTGCGCGCGTGGCGGGCCCTTTCTTTTGCGGAAACTGCAATTTGCTGAGATCGAGATTCTCCTTCGAAACCCACTCGTCCAATCGACGGTTGACTAAAATGCAGTCACTGCTCAGCTGTTCTCTGTTGACAATTAGAGAGCAATCTTACAGTCAACGTAGTGCACGTAGAACAGCTGCTCGCCCGCAATCTCCTTGCTGGCAAGAATCTCAGCTGTGTCTAAACAACAACTTCAATCAAACTCAGCAACCGACCCCAAACAGAAGCTAATATGTTCAATGATAATAATTGATTATTAAATAATAAATTCTGTAGATTATTGTTTACCGATTATCAACTATTTTTGGCAAAATTTCAAAATCGTCCAAATGTAGTCATGTTATAAATCATTTGAAAACCTTACACCTAAGCAGACATGGGCAAAGGGGGGCTGAGGGGGGGTTGGCCCCCATCAAGCTCCGATCTACCCCCCATCAGCCGGCCGCATCCCCCCATCAGGAATTTTTGGGAAGAATTTTGTATAGAAAATTATGATAAAAATATGCCTGGAATAGGCGTAAATGAGCTCAGAATAGCTAATTTTAACTTATTTTAATGAAAAATAAGCCAAAAATATCCTGATTTTCGCAAAAAATCGGACTTTTTGGCTTACCACCCCCTCAGCCCCCATCAGGCGCTCCTACCCCCCATCAGCCCCCCATCAGGAATTGAAAATTCTACCCCCCATCAGCCGAAATGCTAGCCCATGTCTGCACCTAAGGAGTCGAATTATCACAATATGCGCGGAAGGGCCTGACTTTCAAAGCTAAAAGCAAGCATCCCTAGGCATACATGGGTCGGGGGCCTGGAGACCTCGGGGAGGGGGTCCCAAAAACGCCTATTTTGCTTAAATAAGCGAAAATTTTCTCCCTCCGGGAGGGGGGTTGGGCGAGGGGGTTTTAGTCCGCACATCATACATGTAACAGGGGGGTCTGCCCCCCACCCGACTTAGGCCAGACCCCCCAGATGGGGCCCCCCCCCCCCCCCGAGACGATTTCACCGACCCCCCCTCCGATTTTTCTGGCAAGTAAATTTTCGAGCAAAATTTTGCAATTTTTTACACTTTCACACACAAAAATTGCCAAAATCGCCTGCAAAACAGCACTTTTTATCTGTATTTCATCCCAAATTTCCGATTTTTGGAAATTTTTAGCCAAAAATTGCGATTTTTCTCGATTTTTGAGCTTTTTTTAGTGCACCCCCCCCCCCCAAAAGAAGGGGAGAAAGGGGAGAGAGAGGGAAAGAAGGGCAGGATGGACAGGAAAGGGGGACAACCACACCCCCGGGTAAGTATAATAGATTCTGTATAAAAAACCACACATATCAATTGAATCACAAACGTTTATGTTAGATAAGAACAGAGAAATTGCACTAATTACTGTGTCTGGTGTACTACTTTGAAAAGTATAAGACATTCTGAATCTTTTGCTTATTAACGCAAAAACTATTTTCTATACCTAATCATCGGTCAATCTTTTCAATATTTTCAGGTTAGGTTTTTCAATTCAACAGCGATTTTTCGATTTTTATAGGTCCTAATTACTAATTAGTATTGGGCATTAGGGCCCAAAAAATCCAATCAATACCAAAACACCAATACCTGGAAAACACCTCAATACACCCAATACCAGTCTAGCCCCCACAGCTACACCTAACCCAATCTTTTCTGAAGAAGAAAATAACAACAGAACAGAACAGACAAACGTACGCCATCGATCTAAACTTGGCATTCGTACAGGAACACGACATCCTTCGATCACTTTGTCCAGAGGTAACGCCATTCTTACTACACCTTTTCCGATCTTCCTTTCCTATGCCTAGCCGATTTTTCACTTTTCACCTTTCCTCTCTGGTTTGGTTGGGGATTGCGGCCCGGTGCAGAGGATAACAAAAATA